>JAPDNY010000030.1:232500-480038 GCA_029375565.1 Gekko gecko | reverse complement strand
CTCAGGCAGAGGTCTTTCCCATCACCTACTGCCTGGTCCTTTTAACTGGAGGTGCCGGGGATTGAACCTGGGACCTTCTGCATGCCAAGCAGAGGCTCTTCCACTGAGCCATGGCCACTCTGTACAGCTCTCCAGGGTCTCAGGCAGAGGTCTTTCCCATCACCTACTGCCTGGTCCTTTTAACTGGAGGTGCCGGGGATTGAACCTGGGACCTTCTGCATGCCAAGCAGAGGCTCTTCCACTGAGCCATGGCCACTCTGTACAGCTCTCCAGGGTCTCAGGCAGAGGTCTTTCCCATCACCTACTGCCTGGTCCTTTTAACTGGAGATGCTGGGGATTGAACCTGGGACCTTCTGCATGCCAAGCAGAGGCTCTTCCACTGAGCCATGGCCACTCTGTACAGCTCTCCAGGGTCTCAGGCAGAGGTCTTTCCCATCACCTACTGCCTGGTCCTTTTAACTGGAGGTGCCGGGGATTAAACCTGGGACCTTCTGCATGCCAAGCAGAGGCTCTTCCACTGAGCCATGGCCACTCTGTACAGCTCTCCAGGGTCTCAGGCAGAGGTCTTTCCCGTCACCTCCTGCCTGGTCCTTTTAACTGGAGATGCTGGGGATTGAACCTGGGACCTTCTGCATGCCAAGCAGAGGCTCTTCCACTGAGCCACGGCCACTCTGTACAGCTCTCCAGGGTCTCAGGCAGAGGTCTTTCCCATCACCTCCTACCTGGTCCTTTATAACTGGAGGTGCCGGGGACTGAACCTGGGACCTTCTGCATGCCAAGCAGAGGCTCTTCCACTGAGCCACGGCCACTCTGTACAGCTCTCCAGGGTCTCAGGCAGAGGTCTTTCCCATCACCTACTGCCTGGTCCTTTTAACTGGAGATGCTGCCGGGGACTGAACCTGGGACCTTCTGTATGCCAAGTAGAGGCTCTTCCATTGAGCCACGGCCACTCTGTACAGCTCTCCTGGGTCTCAGGCAGAGGTCTTTCCCATCACCTCCTGCCTGGTCCTTTTAACTGGAGATGCTGCCGGGGACTGAACCTGGGACCTTCTGTATGCCAAGTAGAGGCTCTTCCACTGAGCCACGGCCACTCTGTACAGCTCTCCAGGGTCTCAGGCAGAGGTCTTTCCCATCACCTCCTACCTGGTCCTTTTAACTGGAGATGCCAGGGATTGAACCTGGGACCTTCTGCATGCCAAGCGGGGGCTCTTCCACTGAGCAACATTCCCTCCCCATGGCTAGCAGCTGTGATCCTCCTCCCCTCTATGGGCCTGCAGCACCCTCCCTATTATATTTATGTGCAGTGTTCCCTCTAAACTGAGTTAGTGTGAGCTAACTCACAGCTTTTTAGCCTCCGGCTCACACATTTTATGTCTTAGCTCAGGGAGGATGGCTCCGGAGCCAACTAATTGATGCAGCAGCCAAATCGCTCGCTCACAGCTTTAATGCCAGTTGCCCACCAAGTAGAATTTTCGCTCACAAGACTCCCACAGCTCAGAGGGAGCACTGTTTATGAGCAGGGCTCCGATGACAGAAGGGAGCATGAGGGTCTAGGGGAAAAGGGGCACCATGCTGAGGATAAGGGGAATGTGCCCTCAGAAGGGACCTCTTCTTCAGCTGGTGAACGGGTATCCTTTCGTACCAAGGAACCGTCCCTGGGAAGGGTGGGAGGGGGGCTCTTGGTAGTTGGTGATTCGATCCTTAGGCAGGTAGACAGCTGGGTGGCGAACCCGCGTACTGACCGTATGGTGACTTGCCTGCCTGGTGCGAAGGTAGCGGACATTACGCGTGTTTTAGATAGGCTGGTAGATAGTGCTGGGGAGGAGCCAGTGGTCGTGGTGCACGTTGGCACCAACGATGTGGGGAAATGCAGTCGTGAGGTCCTGGAGGAGAAATTTAGGCTGCTGGGCAGGAAACTCAAGGCCAGGACCTCCAAGGTAGCCTTCTCGGAAGTGCTACCTGTTCCACGCGCAGGGCCGGAGAGACAGGCACAGATCAGGAGTCTCAATGCGTGGATGAGATGGTGGTGTGGGGGGAAGGGTTCAAGTTTGTTAGGCACTGGGATGCTTTTTGGGACAAGAGGGAGCTGTACAAAAGGGACGGTCTCCACTTGTCCCGAGAAGGAACCAGGCTGCTGGCGCTCAAAATCAAAAAGGTGGCAGAGCAGTTTTTAAACTGAATAATGGGGGAAAGCCGACAGGAGATGAAAAGTCTCTGGTTCGGGATGGCTCATCTCAAAGAGATGAAGGGGTAGCTATTACTTTTGTACAAGGAAATGGATTACAATTGTCCACTGAGACTGTGGCTAATGATAGGAACTGCCTGGCAAGGTCTCGAGGCAGCAAGAGGAAGGCTGTGGGCTTAACAAACGTGGGAAACTATAAGTGTTTATACACAAATGCTAGAAATCTCCGAGGTAAAATCGGGGAGTTGGAATGCTTGGTGTTGGGGGGGAAATAGACATTGTGGGTATCTCAGAAACTTGGTGGGATGAGGAAAATCAGTGGGATACGGTGATTCCTGGTTATAAATTATATCGGAAGGATAGGGGGAAAGGGTTGGAGGTGGGGTGGCTCTGTATGTCAGAGAGGGTATACCATCCAGTAAGATTGAGAGGGTAAGAGAATTGGATTCCCTTCTGGAAATGCTATGGGTTGAAATAGTGGGTCCAAAAGGAGGCTTAACAGTGGGAGTTTGTTATCGCCCACCAGATCAAAAGATAGAGGAGGATTAATGAATTAAAGATAGCGGCTAGACGAAATAACTGTGTTGTAATAGGCGACTTGTTGTTCAGGGTGGTGAAAACCAGGGAGGATTGTGAGGCACTCCAAAGGGATCTGTTGAGGATGGGTGAGTGGGCGTCAACGTGGCAAATGGGGTTCAATGTGGCCAAGTGCAAAGTGATGCACATTGGAGCCAAAAATCCTAAATATAAATACACGTTGATGGGGTCTGATCTGGCAGAGACTGACCAAGAGAGAGATCTTGGAGTCGTAGTGGATAACTCGCTGAAAATGTCTACACAATGTGTAGCTGAATAAAGAAGGCCAACGCTATGCTGGGGATTATTAGGAAGGGAATTGATAACAAATCAGCCAGTATCATCATGCCCCTGTATAAATCATTGGTGCGACCTCATTTGGAATACTGTGTACAGTTCTGGTCACCACATCTCAAAAAGGATATTATAGCATTGGAAAAAGTGCAGAGAAGGGCAACTAGAATGATAAAAGGGTTGGAACACCTTCCCTATGAAGAAAGGTTAAAATGCTTGGGGCTCTTTAGCTTGGAGAAACGACGGCTGAGGGGTGACATGATCGAGGTTTATAAGATTATGAATGGGATTGAGCAGGTTGAGAAAGAAGTACTTTTCTCCCTTTCTCACAATACAAGAACTCGTGGGCACTCTATGAAATTGCTGAGCAGTCGGGTTAGAACAGATAAAAGGAAATACTTCTTCACCCAAAGAGTGATTAACATATGGAATTCACTGCCACAGGAGGTCGTGGCAGCTGCAAGCATGGACAGTTTCAAGAGGAAATTAGATAAACATATGGAGCAGAAGTCCACCAGTCTGGGGCAGGTGATGCACTCTATTCTTGGTGCTGGAGGGGGCAGCAGTGGGAGGGCTTCTGGTGCCCTGGCCCCACTGCTGGACCTCCTGATGGCACCTGGTATATTTTGGCCGCTGTGTGACAGAGTGTTGGACTAGATGGGCCATTGGCCTGATTCAACATTGGCTTCTCTTATGTTCTTATGTTCTTATGTTCTTATATTAAGGAAGGAAACAAATTTATAAAGAGTTCTTTTTTTACAGGCCAAGGTAATCCAAGCTAAATTGCTGCTGAGTAACCATTTCAATCTAGGTGTTCTCGTCTCTCTCTCTCTCTCTCTCTCTCTCTCTCTCTCTCTCTCTCTCTCTCTCTCTCTCTCTCTCTCTCTCTCTCTCTCTCTCTCTCTTTCACACACACACACAAACCCCTCCTCTACTACCGTTGACCTCACAACATGCAGTGGGGGGAGTTCCAAATTTAGGTAAATGTGTGCACTTCCCAAGAACCATTATGTCTCCTACAGTGGTCTTCTCTGAGTCTGCCAGGTGATGGCTGGACGTCACCCTCTGGAGGTTACTACAATCCAGTGACTATTGATAATGATAATGAATTATTTATTTGCGATTGAGGTATCTATTGTTATAGAGATACAGGCACTGTAATAAGAAAACGCTGAAGTACTGAAGTTGGCCACCCGATGAGAAGGGAGCACTCCCTGGAGGAGAAGACCCTGATGCTGGGAAAAACGGAAGGTCAAAAAACAAGGGGGCGGCAAAGGAGGAAATGGTTGGACAGTGTCATCGATGCAACGAACATGAAATTGAGCAAACTCCAGAGGACGATGGAGGACAGGAGGGCCTGGCGTGATCTGGTCCGTGGGGTCGTGAAGAGTCGGACGCGACTGTGCGACTGAACAACAACAACACAGAGTCTCAGGCCTGGAAGGTCAGCGAGGTCGGCCCTGGTTAGTCCTTGGGTGGGGAGACCACCACAGAAATCCAGGGTTGCTATGCAGTGGCAAACGGTGGCGGCACCTCTTTGCCTTGAAAAGACTACGGGATCGCCATAAGTCAGCCCCAAATTGACAGCAGTTTCCACCACCAAAGGATGCCGGACCGGGGCATGGAAAGCTACTGTATAGCCAAGCCCTTAGCCCAAGTAGGACGGGTTTCCAGAAGACCTGCCCGTTTGACTTCATCCTGTGAAGCCAGAGAAGGAGCGAAGATGGGATCTTACCTTAATGTCCTGGAGGCTCTCGACGCCCTCCTCTTCGTCCGGGAAAACGGAGCCAGTTTGGTGTAGTGTTTAAGTGCACGGACTCTTATCTGGGAGAACTGGGTTTGATTCCCCACTCCTCCACTTGCACCTGCTGATGTGACCTTGGGTCAGTCACAAGCTCTGGCACAGCTGTTCTCTCAAGGACAGTTTCTGTCAGAAGTTCTCTCAGCCCCACCTACCTCACAGGGTGTCCGTTGTGGGGAGGGGAAGGGAAAGGAGTTTGTAAGCCGCTCTGAGACGCCTTTGGGCAGTGAAGGGCGGGGTATAAATCCAAACTCTTCTTCTTCTTCCTCTGGCATCATCTCCTTCTCAAAATAATCCATCAGCAGGGCCTTCAGTCGGGAGCGCCTCTCCTCACCCCCACGACCGAACAACAACAACAATAGAAGTTGTCATAGTTACAGTTCGATGGGTTTTGCATTTTTTTATTATACCACCTGGAGGCTGGCAAAAACCCTTCCCGGTGTTGAAACACACCATTTCTTTTAACACGTCGATCGATACGCAGGATGGGTAACTAAGCTGGCTTGTTTTCGTCAAGGGGGCACCCAGAGGGCATCCACTTGTGCATTCTGTACCGGGGCCCCCAAGGTAGCAGCCCATCAATATTTATCCTAGTGCCTACCAAGCATTTGTGAAAAGCAGATGGGGCCGCATGGTGCTCTTCCCCCACCACAGGGCTTCTGGTTGGACCTTGCAGATCTGACTGGCTGTGGAGACTAAAATAGCCTGTCTCAGGGGGACCTGTGACCCTCTCTCTCTCTCTCTCTCTCTCTCTCTCTCTCTCTCTCTCTCTCTCTCTCTCTCTCTCTCTCTCTCTCCGGTGTATTTTCGACATTACCTCTCTATTCCCCTGCACTTGGGCATCTCCAGGCCTCACCTGGAGGCTGGCAACCCTACATCCTACTCTGCGCTGTCAACATAGCCTTAAAAGATTTTGTAGCTGTTGAAAACGTGTGCAAGGGGATGCGCTCCAAGGAGCATGCTCCGCAGTGTCTGGAGTCACTCCTCGTAGGAGAGAAGAGAACACGCGACGAAGAGAAGACACGCCCTTTTGGTGTGGTGCTTTGGTGTAGTGGTTAAGAGTGGTGGACTCCAATCCGGAGAACTGGGTTTGATCCCATGCTCCTCCTCCACACACAGCCAGATGGGTGACCTCAGGTCAGTCAGTCACACGTTCTCTCAGAGCTCCATCAGCCCCACCTTCCTCTGTACTGCTTGTGAGACAACAGCTCTGAGAGAACTGTGACTGACCCACAGTCACCCCAGCAGCTGCATGTAGAGGAGTGTGGAATCAAACCCGGTTCTCCCAGATCAGAGTCCGCACTCCGCACCAAACTGGCTGGAGTGGAAGGAGGGTGTGTGTGTGTGTGGGGGGGAAACTGAGCCAAGTGCAAGTAGGGTTGCCAATCTCCAGGTAGGACCTGGAGCTCTGGAATTCCAACATCTCTGGGTTACAGATTTTGCCTGTAGAAAATGTCTACCTTTGGAGGATGGACTTTATAATATCATGCCTCTCCCCTCCCCAAACTCCACCCTCCCCAGATACCACTCCCAAATCTCCCAAGCTAGAGGTGGCATCCCAAAGCACGAGCCTCCCCACCAGTGTTCCCTCTAAGCTGAGCTAGTGTGAGCTAGCTCACAGTTTTTTAGCCTCTGGCTCATGCATTTTTTTTTGTCCCAGCTCAGGAAGGAGGGCTCCAGGGCAAACTAATTTCTGCAGTAGCCAAATCGCTCGCTCACAACTGTAATGCCCATAGCTCACAAAGCAGAATTTTTGCTCACAAGACTCCACAGCTTAGAGGGAGCATTGCACCCCACCTGTCCCAACTCATCCCTTAGCCTACACAGGGCAGAGATCCTCCCCCCAGCATATTGTTAATGTGAAGAGAGAGCCATTGGGGACCAGTCATCCACATCTCAGACTGGAGCCCAGGGAGGACTATGTTTGATTCTCCTTGCGCATGAAACTCAACCTGATGACCCCGCCCCTGTCATTCAGCTCAACCTACCTCTAAGTTGCCCTGACCTGACAGTGTTGGACAGGGCTATTTTGGGGCGGAAACGCACAGGAATGGCGTTCCGGCTGGCTCCCGGGTTGGCCACACCAAGCAGGAACTCATTAGCATAGTAGGCCACACCCAACAGCAGAAACTCATTCGGATTGGCTACATGAGGGGTGCATGGCCTAACATGCAAAGGAGTTCCTGCTGCAAAAAGAGCCCTGGGGTTCTGACAACAAACAAGGTAAAGGGAATAAGAGGCAAAAGGTGGATGACCACACTTCTGCTAACGTGGGGGTGTGGCCTCGTAGGCCAATGAGCTGTGCTGTCAGGGGTGTGGCCTAATATGCTAATGAGTTTCTGCTGCTGTGTGTGGCCTATTATGCTAATGAGTTCCTGCTGGGCTTTTTCTACCAAAAAAGCCCCGGTGTTGGAAGAGAAGGACTTGGCCCTGTCCCTTTGCCTCGGTCTTCAGGAGGTCACCATAGACTGAGTCAGATAGACAGGTTGGGACACACGCAGCCTCCTTTCCTTCCTGTTATCTGACCCTACCCCCTTTGAAGTAGAAGGCTATTCTTAGGGACGTGGGTTCCTTCCTTCCGGCTTGACGCCTCTCGCACACGCTCAGAGAAGGAGCACGTTTTTCCTCCATCTCTGAACGACGAATCATAGAGTCACACAGAGTTGGGAGGGGCCCTGAAGGCCATTTAGACGAACCCCTACTCAATGCAGGATCAGCCCAGAGCATCCCTGACAAGGGTGTGTCCAGCCGCTGCTTAAAAACAGCCAGGGAGGGGGAGCTCACCACCTCCCCAGGCGGCTGATTCCACAGGCGCACGGACTCTGACGGTCAAAAAGTTTCTCCTAAGATCCAGCCGGTACCTTCCCACCCTTCATTTAATCCCATTCTTGCGAGTCCTCTCCTCTGCTCCCTGCCCTCCTCTGAGCGACAGCCCTTCAAAGACTTCAAGAGAGCAAACCTGTTCCCCCTCAGCCTCCTCTTCTCCAGACTGAACCATTCCCAAGTCCCTCAGCCTTTCCTGCATCCATAACCATCCTAAGAACATAAGAACATAAGAGAAGCCAATGTTGAATCAGGCCAATGGCCCATCCAGTCCAACACTCTGTCACACAGCAGCCAAAATATACCAGGTGCCATCAGGAGGTCCAGCAGAGGGGCCAGGGCACTAGAAGCCCTCCCACTGCTGCCCCCTCCAGCACCAAGAATAGAGTGCATCACCTGCCCCAGACTGAGAGTTCCCATCTATACCCTGTGGCTAATAGCCACTGGTGGACTTCTGCTCCATATGCTTATCTAATTCTCTCTTGAAACTGTCCATGCTTGTAGCTGCCACCATCCTAGGCAGCTAGAATAGATTCTGTCTCCGCCTCTCATCTATACTGTCTAGAAAGGAGTTCTGTAGAATAAAGAACTCTTCCTAGTTTGTAGATCTGACTCCCGGCTCTGTGTAACTTTGTGAGTCTGCTAACACACTCGGTAGCTAAGCTTTTCCTGCGTGGGAATGCCTTTTGCACTCTGCTATGTCGATGGTGATTCCTAAAGCCAGAGAATCCAACAGACAGCCCAGGCGAGCTGGATCATGTCAGGTCTCAGAAGATAAGCAGGGTCGGCCCTGGCTAGTATTTGGAAGGGCGACCTCCAAGGAATATCCGGGTTCTGCCGCGGAGGCAAGCAATGGCAAACCACCTCTGAATATCTCTTGCCTTGAAAACCCTGCGAGGTCACCATAAGTCAGCTGTGACCTGTTGGCACACGTTCTATCATTTCCACCTCTAAGGTTGTCAACCTCCAGGCGGGGGCTGAAGTTCTCTTGAAATGGCAACTGACTCACAGGTGACAGAGATCAATTTCCCCTGGAGGAAATGGCTGCTTTGGAAGGCGGACCCTAGGGCAGCACACCCCCTGCTGAAGCCCCTCCCTTCCCCAAACCCTGCCTTCTCCAGTGGCAGAGAGAACCTCTGCTTTGCAGGCATCTCCAGCTAAAAGAACCAGGCAGCAGGTGGTGTGAAAGACCTTTCGGAGGAGGAGGAAAAGGAGGAGGAGATTGGATTTATGCCCCGCCCGTCACTACCCGAAGGAGTCTCAGAGCGGCTTACCATTTCCTTTCCCTTCCCCTCCAAGTTTGGTGTAGTGGTTAAGTGCGCAGACTCTAATCTGGGAGAACCGGGTTTGATTCCCCCACTCCTCCACTTGCACCTGCTGGATGACCTTGGGCAAGCCATAGTTCCGGCACAGCTGTCCTTGAAAAAGAGCAGTTTCTGTCAGAGCTCTCTCAGCCCCCACCTACCTCACAGGGTGCTTGTTGTGGGGAGGGGGAGGGAAAGGAGTTTGTGAGCCACTCTGAGACTCCCTTGGGTAGTGAAGGGCAGGGTATAAATCCAATCTCTTCTTCTTCTACCTCACAGGGGGTGTCTGTTGTGGGGAGGGGAAGGGAAAGGAGTTTGTAAGTCACTCTGAGACTCCTTTGGGTAGTGAAGGGCGGGGTATAAATCCAATCTCTTCTTCTTCTTCTACCTCACAGGGTGCTTGTTGCGGGGAGGGGAAGGGAAAGGAGTTTGTAAGTCGCTCTGAGACTCCTTTGGGTAGTGAAGGGCGGGGTATAAGTCCAATCTCTTCTTCTTCTTCTTCTTCTGCCTCACAGGGTGCTTGTTGTGGGGAGGGGAAGGGAAAGAAGTTTGTAAGCTGCTCTGAGACTCCTTTGGGTAGTGAAGGGCGGGGTATAAATCCAATCTCTTCTTCTTCTTCTACCTCACAGGGTGCTTGTTGCGGGGAGGGGAAGGGAAAGGAGTTTGTAAGTCGCTCTGAGACTCCTTTGGGTAGTGAAGGGCGGGGTATAAGTCCAATCTCTTCTTCTTCTTCTTCTACCTCACAGGGTGCTTGTTGTGGGGAGGGGAAGGGAAAGGAGTTTGTAAGCCGCTCTGAGACTCCTTTGGGTAGTGAAGGGCGGGGTATAAATCCAATCTCCTCTTCTTCTACCTCACAGGGTGCTTGTTGTGGGGAGGGAAGGGAAAGGAGTTTGTGAGCCGCTCTGAGACTCCTTTGGGTAGTGAAGGGTGGGGTATAAATCCAATCTCTTCTTCTTCTTCTCTCCACAACAGACACCCGGTGAGGTTGGCGGGGCTGAGAGAGCTCCTTTGAGGACTGCTCCTGACAGAACAGCTCTGAGGGAACTTGTGACTGACTCGAGGTCACAACCACAGCTGCATGTGGAGGAGGAGTGGGGAATCAAACCCGGCTTCTCCCAGGTTAGAGCCCGCACTCCTAACCACTACACCAAGTTGGCTCTCTGACTGGATAGCGGCTGCCAGTCTGAGTAGACAATACTGGCCTTGATGGGCCGACAGTCTGATGCAGTATCAGGCAGGTCCAGGGGCTCCTATTCCCTGGCGTCAAGTCATTGGTGTGCGGCGGCGGCCTGGTCTGGAGTCCCCCTCCCTGCTCCTGCGGCAGAGCGCCCCTCCCCAGCCGAAGCCTCCCCGTCAGCAAGTTCCAAGCCCTCATCAATCAAGGCCGCGTCTTCCCTTCTGCCGGGGCCCCAGGCCTGGCCAGGCCAGCAGAAGCATGAGGAGCAGGTGGCGGGGCTGGAAGGGGCCGCCGGCTGAGGAGGCGGAACCTCTCCTTCAGGCTGTGCGCACCTGTGGAGAAGCCGGGAAAGGCACTTGGCGCAGTAACCCTTTCCGAGCATCGCGTCGCACCTGAGACGGGAGAAGCGCAGACAGGACAGAAGCAGATCTGTTCTTTCAAAAAGCAACAAAACAGAAGCATGGGCCAACAGCAGCAGTGCAACGCGAACGCAACACATACAACGCTCCTCGTCTCAGAAGAGAACAAAGGGCCAGAGGCATTTTGACAAGGGGTTCATTTCTCAAAACGACAATACAACTCCCACGTCGGGAAAGGTTCAGGAATGATAGGTGGGTAGAAGATGATAGATAGGTAGACAGGTAGGCAGGTAGGCAGACAGACAGACAGACAGCAGGAAGACAGAAGAAGAAGAAGAAGAAGAAGAAGAAGAAGAAGAAGAAGAAGAAGAAGAAGAAGAAGAAGAAGAAGTTCACAATCTCCTTTCCCTTCCCTCCCCACCACAGACACCCTGTGAGGTAGGTGGGGCTGAGAGAGCTCTTTCAAGGACTGCTCTTTCGAGAACAGCTCTGAGAGAGCCATGACTGGCCCACGGTCACACCAGGAGCTATTGGGTGCGTATAAATCAGAAGCGGGAGACTGTCCAGTTGTAGAAGTGTACAAAGAGTTTATAGGTGAAGAGATATATACAACATATATACAGAGAGTTACCTAGTCACTCGAACAGCATGGCACACCTTAGTTTCTGAGAGCTGAAGCCCCGAATAGCTCACTAAGCATACAGCTAAAAAAGAGCCGAAGGGCGAGGCTCTTTGCCTGTGGCTCTTGGCCTAGGGGCTCTGTAAGAAGCCCAGGAAGAGCCAGAAAGCCAGGACCTTGGCTCCTTGGTAAGGTAAGGTAAGTAGACTCCTACAACAGGAGCCATATAAATACAAAGGGTTTTAAAAGGGGGGTTATAGAAAAGTATTTGTTTAAAAACAATTATGAAGCCAGAATGCCAGCAGGGGGTGGGGGGCTATCTAGTGTTTTGCATGGAGTGTCACATGTATGACTATCTGCCCACCGGTCAGAAGTCTTGGGTGTGTGCTCGGTGCAAGGAGCTCCTGGTTCTCAGGGAGCGAGTTTGCTCCCTTGAGGCCAAGGTGGCTGACCTGGAGAAGCAGGGACAGTCAGTTAGGTGCACGGGGAAGACTCTCGGGGACTTGTTAGATATGTCCCACTCTGGATCTGGCAGCCCGGCTGCTGCCAGGGAGCATGAGGGTCAAGGGGAAAAGGGGCACCATGCTGAGGATAAGGGGAATGTGCCCTCAGAAGGGACCTCTTCTTCAGCTGGTGAACGGGTATCCTTTCGTACCAAGGAACCGTCCTTGGGAAGGGTGGGAGGGGGCTCTTGGTAGTTGGTGATTCGATCCTTAGGCAGGTAGACAGCTGGGTGGCGAACCCGCGTACTGACCGTATGGTGACTTGCCTGCCTGGTGCGAAGGTAGCGGACATTACGCGTGTTTTAGATAGGCTGGTAGATAGTGCTGGGGAGGAGCCAGTGGTCGTGGTGCACGTCGGCACCAACGATGTGGGGAAATGCAGTCGTGAGGTCCTGGAGGAGAAATTTAGGCTGCTGGGCAGGAAACTCAAGGCCAGGACCTCCAAGGTAGCCTTCTCGGAAGTGCTACCTGTTCCACGCGCAGGGCCGGAGAGACAGGCACAGATCAGGAGTCTCAATGCGTGGATGAGACGGTGGTGTAGGGGGAAGGGTTCAAGTTTGTTAGGCACTGGGATGCTTTTTGGGACAAGAGGGAGCTGTACAAAAGGGATGGTCTCCACTTGTCCCGAGAAGGAACCAGGCTGCTGGCACTCAAAATCAAAAAGGTGGCAGAGCAGTTTTTAAACTGAATAATGGGGGAAAGCCGACAGGAGATGAAAAGTCTCTGGTTCGGGATGGCTCATCTCAAAGAGATGAAGGGGTAGCTATTACTTTTGTACAAGGAAATGGATTACAATTGTCCACTGAGACTGTGGCTAATGATAGGAACTGCCTGGCAAGGTCTCGAGGCAGCAAGAGGAAGGCTGTGGGCTTAACAAACGTGGGAAACTATAAGTGTTTATACACAAATGCTAGAAGTCTCCGAGGTAAAATCGGGGAGTTGGAATGCTTGGTGTTGGGGGGGAAATAGACATTGTGGGTATTTCAGAAACTTGGTGGGATGAGGAAAATCAGTGGGATATGGTGATTCCTGGTTATAAATTATATCGGAAGGATAGGGGGAAAGGGTTGGAGGTGGGGTGGCTCTGCATGTCAGAGAGGGTATACCGTCCAGTAAGATTGAGAGGGTAAGAGAATTAGATTCACTTCTGGAAATGCTATGGGTTGAAATAGTGGGTCCAAAAGGAGGCTTAACAGTGGGAGTTTGTTATCGCCCACCAGATCAAAAGATAGAGGAGGATTATAAAATGATGAATGAATTAAAGTTAGCGGCTAGACGAAATAACTGTGTTGTAATAGGCGACTTTAACTACCCACACATTGATTGGGTCAATATGAGTTCTAGTCGGGAAAAGAGATTGCATTCTTAGACACTCTCAATGACTGTGCTGTGGAACAGATGGTCACAGATCCTACCAGGGGAGAGGCGATCCTGGATTTGGTCCTAAGTAACACCCAAGACCTGGTGAGAGATGTAAAAGTGATTGCAACACTTGAGAACAGTGACCATAATGTCATTGAGTTTAACATTTGTACAGATAGGGAGTTGCCCAAAAAGACTGACGCAACCACTTTTAACTTTAAAAGGGGTAACTTCTCTGGTATGAGGGGACATGTGAGGAAGAAATTGAAAGGAAGAGTGGAGAAGGTCAAAACCATTGGGGAAGCTTGGAGACTATTTAAAAAGACAATCCTAGAAGCTCAGAAAAAATATATACCGCAGGTTAGGAAAGGTACAAATAGGTATAGAAAAAAGCCTGCATGGTTAACAAATAAAGTAATGGAAGCTGTAAAAGGTAAGAAGGATTCCTTTAAGCGGTGGAAAGCTAGTCTTAGTGAGGTTGATAAAAGGGAACACAGACTATGGCAAATAAAATGCAAGTCTGTGATCAGGCAAGCAAAAAGGGAATATGAGGAGCATATCGCAAAAAACATAAAGACCAACAATAAAACTTTCTTCAAATACATTAGAAGTAGGAAGCCAGCCAGGGAGGCAGTGGGGCCCTTGGATGACCAAGGGGTAAAAGGAGTAGTGAAGGATGATAGGGAAATGGCTGAGAAGCTGAATGCATTTTTTGCCTCTGTCTTCACTGTGGAAGAGGAGAAGTGTTTGCCCATTCCAGAAGCACCGATTTCGGGAGGGGGTTTGAAAGACCTGAATCAGATTGCGGTAACAAGAGAGGAAGTCCTCCGACTGATGGACAATTTAAAAACTAATAAATCACCAGGCCCGGATGGCATTCATCCGAGAGTTCTGAAAGAACTCAAATGTGAACTTGTGGATCTCCTGACAAAAATATGTAATCTTTCTTTAAAATCTGCCTCCATTCCTGAGGACTGGAAGGTAGCTAATGTCACTCCCATCTTTAAAAAGGGCTCCAGGGGAGATCCGGGAAATTACAGGCCAGTCAGTCTGACATCGATACCGGGTAAGTTGGTGGAAACTGTTATTAAGGAAAGAATTAGTAGGCACATTGATGAACAAAAACTATTGAGGCAGACTCAGCATGGGTTCTGTAAGGGAAGATCTTGTCTCACTAACCTGTTAGTGTTTTTTGAGGGAGTGAACAAACATGTGGACAAGGGGGACCCAATAGATATTATTTACCTTGACTTCCGGAAAGCTTTTGATACAGTTCCTCATCAAAGGCTCCTAAGTAAGCTCAATAGTCATGGGATAAAAGGACAAGTCCTCTTGTGGATCAAAAACTGGCTTATAAATAGGAAACAGAGAGTGAGTATAAATGGGAAACTTTCTCAGTGGAGGGTGGTAAGCAGTGGGGTACCACAGGGATCAGTACTCGGTCCGATGCTTTTTAACTTGTTTATTAACGATTTGGAATTGGGAGTAAGCAGTGATGTGGCTAAATTTGCAGATGACACAAAGTTGTTCAGGGTGGTGAAAACCAGGGAGGAGTGTGAGGCACTCCAAAGGGATCTGTTGAGGATGGGTGAGTGGGCGTCAACGTGGCAAATGGGGTTCAATGTGGCCAAGTGCAAAGTGATGCACATTGGAGCCAAAAATCCTAAATATAAATACACGTTGATGGGGTCTGATCTGGCAGAGACGGACCAAGAGAGAGATCTTGGAGTCATAGTGGATAACTCGCTGAAAATGTCTACACAATGTGTAGCTGCAATAAAGAAGGCCAACGCTATGCTGGGGATTATTAGGAAGGGAATTGATAACAAATCAGCCAGTATCATCATGCCCCTGTATAAATCATTGGTGCGACCTCATTTGGAATACTGTGTACAGTTCTGGTCACCACATCTCAAAAAGGATATTATAGCATTGGAAAAAGTGCAGAGAAGGGCAACTAGAATGATAAAAGGGTTGGAACACCTTCCCTATGAAGAAAGGTTAAAATGCTTGGGGCTCTTTAGCTTGGAGAAATGACGGCTGAGAGGTGACATGATCGAGGTTTATAAGATTATGAATGGGATTGAGCAGGTTGAGAAAGAAGTACTTTTCTCCCTTTCTCACAATACAAGAACTCGTGGGCACTCTATGAAATTGCTGAGCAGTCGGGTTAGAACAGATAAAAGGAAATACTTCTTCACCCAAAGAGTGATTAACATATGGAATTCACTGCCACAGGAGGTCGTGGCAGCTGCAAGCATGGTCAGTTTCAAGAGGAAATTAGATAAACATATGGAGCAGAAGTCCATCAGTGGCTATTAGCCACAGGGTATAGATGGGAACTCTCAGTCTGGGGCAGGTGATGCACTCTATTCTTGGTGCTGGAGGGGGCAGCGGTGGGAGAGCTTCTAGTGTCCTGGCCCCACTGCTGGACCTCCTGATGGCACCTGGTAATTTTGGCCGCTGTGTGACAGAGTATTGGACTAGATGGGCCATTGGCCTGATTCAACATTGGCTTCTCTTATGTTCTTATGTTCTGAAGAAGAAGAAGAAGAAGAAGAAGAAGAAGAAGAAGAAGAAGAAGAAGAAGAAGAAGAAGAAGAAGAAGAAGAAGAAGAAGAAGAAGAAGAAGAAGAGGAAGAAGAAGAGGAAGAAGAAGAAGAAGAAGAAGAAGAAGAAGAGAGATTGGGTTTATGCCCCGCTCTTCACCACCCAAAGGTGTCTCAGAGCGGCTTACAAAGTCCTTTCCCTTCCCCTCCCCACAACAGACACCCTGTGAGGTAGGCGGGGCTGAGAGATTATTCTGACAGAAACGGCTCTTTTTCAAGAACAGCTCTGAGAGAATGATGGCTTGCCCAAGGTCATCCAGCAGCTGCAAGTGGAGGAGTGGGGAAACAACCCCGGTTCTCCCAGATTAGAGTCCGCGCACTTAACCACTACACCAAACTGGCATCAGACAGATAGATAGATAGATAGATAGATAGATAGATAGATAGATAGATAGATAGATAGATAGATAGATAGATAGATAGATAGATAGATAGATAGATAGATAGATGATAGATAGATAGATAGATAGATAGATAGATAGATAGATAGATAGATAGATGATAGATAGATTATAGATGGAATTAGATAAACATATGGGGCAGAAGTCCATCAGTGGCTATTAGCCACAGGGTATAGATGGGAACTCTCAGTCTGGGGCAGGTGATGCACTCTATTCTTGGTGTTGGAGGGGGCAGCAGTGGGAGGGCTTCTGGTGTCCTGGCCCCACTGCTGGACCTCCTGATGGCACCTGGTATATTTTGGCCGCTGTGTGACAGAGTGTTGGACTAGATGGGCCATTGGCCTGATTCAATATTGGCTTCTCTTATGTTCTTATGTTCTTATGTTCTTATGACAGACAGACAGACAGATAGACAGACAGACAGACACAGACAGACAGAGGGATCAGATAGGCTCAATACATCTTTTGTGCACTACCCAGAAAACAGAATTTCCAAAATGCAGATCAACTTCGACCGTCCTGTTGGTCCTGGCATATCCAGCATTCATTTCACAAACCAATTTCCAATACCCTTTTAAAGATATTAACCAACCTAAAAATGTTGTACTAGTCTTAACTTGGTTAATTGATATATCTGTAAATGTGAAACTATGCTAAAAAGCTTCAAGACATTTAAAACATCACCTAGTGAATAAAATGACATGATTCATTTGCGTTTTTAAGTTTTAAGACATTTAAAACATCACCTTGTGAATAAGATGACATTATTCATTTACGTTACCTGCATGAAGATAATTTCAGGTGGGTCTCCGTGTTGGTCTGAGGCAATAGAATGAAGTTTGAATCCAGGGGCATCTTTTTATTGTTGTTCAGTCACACAATCAAGTCCGACTCTTCGCAACCCCATGGACCAGATCACGCCAGGCCCTCCTGTCTTCCGCTGTCCGCTGAAGTTTGCTCAATTTCATGTTCGTTGCATCGATGACACTGTCCAACCATCTCATCCTTTGCCGTCCCCTTCTTCTTCTTTGACCTTCAATCTTTCCCAGCATCAGGGTCTTCTCCAGTGAATGCTCCCTTCTCATTGGGTGGCCAAAGTATTTGAGCTTCAACTTCAGGATACCCAGAATTAAACTTTGTTGGTCTTTGAGATGCCACTGGACTCAAACTTTGCTCTATGTTATCTACAGTCCATCTTTCTCATTGAGGTGGATTATACAATCAACAGGATGGCACATTCGATAAACAGGGCAATAGGACTAGGCTTGTAGAACCCACCAGAAATCTAAAAACAGAACTGAAGCAAAACAGAAGTTAGCTGTTGTAGATTTTCCAGGTTGTGTGGCCGTGGTCTTGGCATTGTAAGACCTGACGTTTCACCAGTAGCTGTGACTGGCATCCTCAGAGATATAACACAGAAAGATGGAGTAAACTCTGTGTCGAGGTGAGAAGAAAATAGTAGGCAGGTCATTTATACCTACTCAGGAAGGTGGGGTAGGGCTGAGTCATTGTCTTGTAGGAGTTCCCCAGGCTGTGAACATGCTAATGGAAGAGATTTCCTGAGGAGGTTCTTTTTTGTATATGGATTGTTTCTTGAGGAGGTTTCCTGTTTCCTGAGGAGGTTCTTTTGCATATGGATTGGCCGTTGAAATTCTAATCTTATCTGTAGTGCTATTGTCAGATATAGAGCCTTTTGTGTTTTTCAGGACAGGAAACCATGCTCCTATTTATTTTTAAACTCTCTTCTTTCCTGTTGCAATGGTGTTTATGTTTATGAATTTCAATAGCTTCCCTGTGTAATCTGACATGGTAATTGGATGTGTTGTCCAGCCTTTCAGACAAACAAGCTAATGAACTCCGGCCGGAAAGCCTTTGACAACATATCAAAGCAGAAGGGTTAACAGGACTCGTTAACGATTCGGAAGAATTTGACCCGCAATTGCACGATCACACCTCCCTTCGAAGCTGCAGGCCCAGTCCGTCAGTGTGTGATCAGACTCAACTGCGGGTGAGTCTTTTTTCGTGAGTGTGCCGTTTTTCCCCATGCGCTTACCTGAGGAAACGATTAATCGCACCTCTGCACTGAGGGCTCCCTATGGAGTTTGCGATGACGCGTATGCAGCGACGGGGTGGGGGGAAACAACGGCATGAAGTCGGGATGACCTGACCAGACCATCCCGATGGCATGAGAGCGTGCTGGAGTGATGAGAAACAGAGAAGTCCGTCTGTGGCCCGTTGCAACCCGTTTACTACTGGATTTTCCCCCGGTGTCTTTTAACTCTGCTTCTGCGGTGGAGCAGAACAGGTTGTCGACGGCTGCGGGGCACTTCCCAGACGTTGTTGTCTGATCACGCCCTTTAAATCCACCCGGCATCCGCGTCTATGTCAGGTCTAAGTAGTGTGTGTGATCGCAGCCTACGGGTAAGTCCTGTATTCGTGATGTGTTGACCCGCTGTTGGCTGAAATTCCAGTTCCTTCCGAAGCCGTGTTTTGATGTCTTTTAAAGTGCTCACCCCTCCGATAATGGAGGAGGCTGTTTGGTCTGGGCACGGAGTGGTGGAAAGTGCTGTCAACTCACAGCTGACCCACGGCAACCCCTCCTGGGGTCTCCGAGGCAAGAAATGAACAGGAGGTGGTTTGCCATTACCTGCGTCTGTGTGTGAGGGTTAAGTGCTGTCAGATCGCTTCTGACTTATGGCAGTCCTATGAATTAATTTCCTCCCAAATGTCCTCTTGTTCACTGCCTTGCCCAGGTCTCGCAAACTGAGAGCTGTGGCTTCCTTGATCGAGTTCATGTAATGATTCCATGTTTTGGTGTGTGTGTGTTCCTTTAAATGTTTAGTTTGACTGCAGTAATATGAGAAGAGAGATAGAGGGTGACAAGCATGATTTGATTGGCTGCCGACTGAGAGTGTGGGAGGCGGGGTGTCCGAGAGGATTCTGTGTGTGTGTCTCTGAGGGCATTCTGTGATATGAACTCTTCCCTAGTTTTTAGAAAGAGTCTGTGTGACTCTGAGAGTTATGAAGGATTCTATGTGTGAAGTTTGAAGAGATAGGATAGTCTGTGTGACTATGGAATTTTGAGTCTAATTCTGTGTGATTAAGACCAATAGTTTAGTCTGTGTGACTAAGAAAGTTGATCTTATTCTGTGTGAATAAAACAAAGAGACTAGCCAGTGTGGCTATCTGTCTGTCTGTCTGTCTGTCTGTCTGTCTGTCTATCTATCTATCTATCTATCTATCTATCTATCTATCTATCTATCTATCTATCTATCTATCTATCCATCTATCCATATATATATATATAGAGAGAGAGAGATTATACTGAGTGTATAAGCCTGTCAGTTTGGAGGTTGAGAGACTGTTTGTAACGTCAAGCTTTGCCAGTTATATTTACAAGTTCCTTTCTTCAGCAACTGTGCAAAATCACCATAAACCTATTTTGTTCTTTGTTAAATAAATCATTTTTTAATTTGCATTTATCCCAGACATCAGTACAGTACTTCCTCAGGGCCACATAGTCCTCTGAAGTGCCCAGACCCTAAGTCATTCTACCAAAAGAGAGAGAGATTTGGAATTTTTAATTCCTGGTGGCAGCAGAAAACTACCAAGTTTAGGTACACAGAGAGTGTTTAAAGGTAAAACCGTTTCCCTAATAAGCGAGCACGTCACAGTCCATCCATCTCATATTGGGACATCCTCCTTTCCCGCTGCCTCTGACTTATTACAAAAGAACTTCAGGAACAGAATGGAAAGGGAAATTGCTGAATTACAAGTTATTACAACTCTCGGAACATAAACCTTCCTCAGGACTCAACAGGGATATTGGTTTCTTATCTCATTCCATATGCTAACTCATTCAGTCCTCACATATGTGTTCTCAATGATAAGGACCTTACATCCTCTGAATTTTAGTGTATTTCTTTTTCAGAATAGTACATTAGAATCCTGAATGTCATGCAAGGAATATCGGGATGTTTTGCTGCACACACCTCAAAAAAGAACAGAAAAATGCTGTTAAGTGACCTCCACGCCTGAGAGGAGGGAATGGAGAGCATCAGTTTACTTCCCACAATTAGAAAAGATGTCTTTACACATTCATTGGCTATTTTGACATATTTATTGCTTTACAGCTGTTGACCTTATAACCTCAGTTTGTTACTTTGTTACATCTTTGCAAAACTTCATCACGTTACATGTTCATTTGCTGTCCAGCCCGTCTATAAGTTTGAACCTTACCGACCATTCCAATGTATTTGAAAAAGTGCGCATGCACACAAAGGCTCATACCATGAATAAAATGTTGTTGGTCTTAAAAGGTGCCCCCACTGGACTCTAAATTTGTTTTTTCCAGGGACTCTTGCAGTGTGTCCCTCTAAGCTGAGTTAGTGTGAGCCAGCTCACAGTTTTTTAGCCTCCGGCTCACACATATTTGTCTTAGCTCAGGAAGGGAGGGCTCCAGAGCAAACTAGTTTATGCAGTAGCTAAATCGCTCGCTCACAACTTTAATGCCTGTAGCTCACAAAGTGGAATTTTTGCTCACAAGACTCCACAGCTTAGAGAGAACATTGGACTCTTGTCTTCTTGTCATGCGACCGAAGTGCAATAGCCTCCATTTTGTCATTTTAACTTCTAGGGAGAGTTTAGGCTTGGTTCTTGAACCCACAGATTTGTCGTTTTGCTGGTCCACGGCATCCGTAAAACTCTCCTCCAAAGCCACATTTCAAAGGAATCAACTTTCTTCCTGCCAACTTCAAGAAAAAAGAAGGCTCATTTTACCATATGTGGTGGACTTGGGAAGAAGCCATGAGTTATTGGACTGAGATTCATAATGAAATACAAGAAATCCTGAAATGTACTTTTAAAAAAGATCCACAAGTACTACTGTTAGGTCTTAAAATGCAAGAAATAAATGTAACCAAGAGAACATTGTTATGGTACTTGGTTACAACAGCTAGAATGATTTATGCACAATTCTGGAAACAAGAAAAGACACCTGAAAAATGGGAATGGATAAAGAAGATGCTTTTTATGGTAGAAATGGATAAAAGGACAAGGAAGCTCAATAATGAAGAAGACGAAGAATTTTTATGCAGAATGGAAAGACTTTAAGGACTATCTTGAGAAAAATTGGGATGTAAAAAATAATTTGATTTGTTTTGATAATTATTAAGAACAGAGCATGGAACCGAGTAATTAGATTGTTAAAATGTTACCTTAAGTAGATAACGAAATGGATACGTAATAACTGAAGACTAGATTAGGAAAAAAGAATTAAGTTCTATGGTAAATTAAGAAACATGTAAGGGGTTATGAAGGGGTAAGAGCATTGCGGGAAGCCATGTATCGGGGTGGGAGGGGATATAAGAAAAGGATGTATGATATACAAGATGTAACATTGAATATGATAATGTATCCAATAATAATTAAATTTTTTTAAAAAACTTCCTGCCAACTTCCTTCATCGTCTTCAAGGTGCTGGTTTTGACCTTTAAAGCCCTCTATGGTCGGAGGTCTGCCCACCTGAGGGACCACCTTTCCCCCTATGTCCCCCAGAGAACACTGAGGACAGGGTCACAAAATCGCCTGGCTCTCCCTGGTCTGAGAGACGCCAGAGTGGTCGTCACCAGAGCCAGGGGCTTCTCAGTGGTGGCTCCACACTTGGTGGAATGAGCTCCTGGAAGACATCAGGGCCCTGCGGGACCTCTTACAGTTCTGCAGGGCCTGTAAAACGGAGCTCTTCCACCGGGCCTTCGATTAGGAGCCGCCACTGACGAATGAGCTATCAAGAACCGGACATGTTAGGGCCCTCATGATGCTGGCTTCAGGGCTATTTCGGGGCAGGAACGCACAGGAATGGAGCTCCGGCTGGCTCCCGATTTGGCCACGCCCAGCAGGAGCTCATTAGCATAATAGGCCACACCCAGTAGCAGAAACTCATTAGGATTGGCTACATTAGGGGTGTGTTGCCTCAAATGCAAAGGAGTCCCTGCTCCGAAAAAAAAAGCCCTGGGTTTTGACAACACAGAAGGTAAATAGAATAAGAAGCAAACGGTGGGTGTGGCTGGATGACCACATTCCTGGTAACACGGGGGTGTGGCCTAATATGCTAATGAGTTCCTGCTGTTGGGTGTGGCCTATTATGCTAATGGATCCCTGCTGGGCTTTTTCTACAAAAGAGTTGGCATTAAGAACTACTTTGGATACTGGCCTTCCTTACATCGGACCATCCTATAGCAATCGCCCATCTGTACTTACTTGCACTTTACGTAAATTGTCCGTTTGCGTGAAATTTTTATAGTCCTGCATCCATGCATTGGGGTTTCATTGTATTTTAACCTGTTGTACGCCGCCTTGAGCCAGCTTGCATGGGCAAGGCAGGATATAAATCGAAAGTAATAAATAAATAAATAATAAACTTTCACACCCGAACATAGTAAGGTGGAACACTCTGGTGTGAATTAACGCGATCTTGGCCACCAGCTCCCTCGTCCTTACACTTAAGAATGCCTGCTTTTCCCAGTCTTGGTCCCCTTCTCATTCCTTGGCGGCTGTCTCCCTTTCGGCCGACGGTGGAGCCCAGGAACAGGAAATAAGAACAGAAGAACATAAGAACATAAGAGAAGCCAGTGTTGAATCAGGCCAATGGCCCATCTAGTCCAACACTCTGTCACACAGCGGCCAAAATATACCAGGTGCCATCAGGAGGTCCAGCAGTGGGGCCAGGACACCAGAAGCCCTCCCACTGCTGCCCCCTCCAGCACCAAGAATAGAGTGCATCATCTGCCCCAGACTGAGAGTTCCCATCTATACCCTGTGGCTCATAGCCACTGATACTGATGGACTTCTGCTCCATATGTTTATCTAATTCCCTCTTGAAACTGTCCATGCTTGTAGCTGCCACCACCTCCTGTGGCAGTGAATTCCATATGTTGATCACTCTTTGGGTGAAGAAGGACTTCCTTTTATCTGTTCTAACCCGACTGCTCAGCAATTTCATGGAGTGCCCACAGAGTTCTTGTCTTGTGAGAAAGGGAGAAAAGTACTTCTTTCTCAACCTGCTCAACCCCATTCATAATCTTATAAACCTCGATCATGTCACCCCTCAGCCGTCGTTTCTCCAAGCTAAAGAGCCCCGAGCGTTTTAACCTTTCTTCATAGGGAAGGTGTTCCAACCCTTTTATCATTCTAGTTGCCCTTCTCTGCACTTTTTCCAATGCTATAATATCCTTAGGACAATTTAACAATCTTGAACAATTTAACAAGCTCCTGGGCAGAAGGGCGTAGCAAAAAAATGATAGATCACTGTTTATCTGATAGATGGACTACATTCGTCTGCCGTGCTGATAAAACATTAAGCAAGAAAGCTTACGAAGGCCCGCTCCTCGTCCTCGTCCTTTTGAGCGTCTAATTCCTTCAGCCTCTTGCGCGCTCGCTCACTCGTGAAGAACGAGGAGAGCAGTCCGGCAGGGGTTCCCCTCGCGAAAGCTTATTCCTCCTCAGCAGAGATTCATTCTCTGTGCTCAACTATTTCACTCCATTTATAGCCCACCTTTCTCAATCCGGTCTTCAGCCACACGTTAGCAGTTTACAAGGAATAGATGTCAGGCTAATTAGTCAGCAGTTTCATAGCTCTCCTTCAAGATCTCTGAGCTGTGTTCTGGTGCTGTGTTCCAATCCTCCTTTTGAAGAGAGTCTGATTCCAGGGACCAAGGGCATATCATTGTTAGGAGAGCAACAGTCTTGCATTTGAGCGCCTTCAGTACCCTTCGGTGTATTCGGAGTCTTTTCATCTGGAGCCAGTGACTTGTTGGGTTTTAATTTGTCAATTAGCCCTGGAAGTTCATCTATTGTCTTCTCTGGAAGGTTCATCAGGCAAACAGAATTGTTAAGCATGTAGAGAAACAAAGCCCACGGAGGGAAAATCAGTACGGCTTTTGCAAAGGGAAGATCTGCCTCATCAATCTGGAGGAAGAGGAGGAAGAGAAGGAGGCGATTGGATTTATACCCCATCCTTCACTACCCAAAGGAGTCTCAGAGCGGTTTACAATCTCCTTTCCCTTCCCCTCTCCACAACAAGACACCCTGTGAGGTAGGCAGGGCTGAGAGAGCTCCCCTGAGAACTGCCCTTGAGAGAACAGCTTTGAAAGAAGAAGGGAAGAGATTGGATTGGATTTATACCCCATCCTTCACTACCCAAAGGAGTCTCAGAGCGGCTTACAATCTCCTTTCCCTTCCCCTCTCCACAACAAGACACCCTGTGAGGTAGGCGGGGCTGAGAGAGCTCCCTGAGAACTGCCCTTGAGAGAACAGCTTTGAAAGAAGAAGGGAAGAGATTGGATTGGATTTATACCCCATCCTTCACTACCCAAAGGAGTCTCAGAGCGGCTTACAATCTCCTTTCCCTTCCCTTCTCCACAACAGACACCCTGTGAGGTAGGCAGGGCTGAGAGAGCTCCCCTGAGAACTGCCCTTGAGAGAACAACTTTGAAAGAAGAAGGGAAGAGATTGGATTGGATTTATACCCCGCCCTTCACTACCCAAAGGAGTCTCAGAGCGGCTTAAAAACTCCTTTCCCTTCCCCTCCCCACAACAGACACCCTGCGAGGTAGGTGGGGCTGAGAGAGCTCTTGACAGAAACTGCTCTTTTTCAAGAACAGCTGTGTTATGTCCTAAGACCAGGAACAAGAGCAGGCAAAAGGAGCCGAGCTCTGTTCCTGAAAACAATAGGGACTAGGCTCCTGAGCTCGCCAAAGGGAGCCTATGGGAACATTGGCGGGAGATTCAAACCCACCAATAAGAATGTGGGGCATCCCCCCTTACTGTATATAGTTGGCCTCCGGCCGTTGCTGTTTGTTGTGTGGAAGTACGAATAAACGTGTCTTCTCTTATGTCGTCGTCCGAGTCATGAGGCACGGAACCCAGTACTTTACAAGCTGTGCCAGAACTTATGACTGACCCAAAGTCACACCAGCACCTGCATGTGGAGGAAGAGTGGGGAATCAAACCCAGTCCTCCCAGATTAGAGTCCATGCTCCTAACTATTACGCCAAACTGGATGTGAAAACCAAGGCTGACCATGAAGAACTACCGGAGGATTTCTTTAGATTGGGTGAGACGTGGGAAATAAAGTTTAAAATGATGCGCGTGGGAACCAAAAAACTGCAGCTTCAAGTTTATGCTGATAGGGTCTGAACTTGTTGAGACTGAAGAGGGAACTAGACCTTGGGGGTTGTAGCAGATAGCTCAGAGAAAATGTCAAACCAGCGTGCTTCTGCAGTGAAAAGGCAAACTCTGTGCTGAGGATTATTAGGAAATAGACTGAAAATCAAAAAGCCAGTATTAAAATGCCGCTGTACGCATCTAGCGTGGGGCCTCATTTAGAATAGTTCTGGTTAGAGGTAAAGGTAAGGTTCCCTTGCTCGAAAGCCAGTCGAATCCGACTCTAGGGTTGCGGGGCTCATCTCCGTTTCAAAGCCAAAGAGCCAGCGCTGTCCAAAGACATTTCCGTGGTCATGTGGCCAGCATGACTAAACACCAAGGCGCATCGGAACGCTGTTACCTTCCCATCCGAAGTGGTACCTCATCTTATCTACTTGCAATTTCTTGCTTTCTGAACTGCTAGGTTGGCAGGAGCTGGAACTAGAGACGTGAGCTCACTCCATCATGCTAGCACTCTCGGGTACTCGAACTGCTGAACTACTGACCTTCACACAGCCTGCAGTTCAGCGTCTTCCGAACCACTTGAGCCACCATATCTCAAAAAGGTCATTGGAAACCTGGGAAAGAACGAAAGGAAGAAACGAAGGCTCCGATCACACGCCGAATTAGCAACGCAAGAGGGATGGATGCCGGGTGGATTTTACGGGCGCAATCACACGGGAACATCCGGCGAGCATCCCGCACCCGTCGCCAATCCGTCTCGCCCCTCCGAAGAAGTGGAGTTAAAAAAATACCTGGGACAGTGCAGTAGCAAACGGGTCTGCAAGGGGCTGCAGGCAGACGTCTCCATGTGATCGCACCGATGTGCTCTCAACACGTCGGCGATCCCTCGTTGAAGCGCACCAGAAACACGTGGCAAAAAATTGCATCTGATCGCTCTGAGGCTACTTCGGGTAGTGAAGGGCGGGGTATAAATCCAATCTCCTCTTCTTCTGACTATCCCATCAGTCAAAAAAAGCTCATTTGTTGGGGCCACAGGGGAGAGCGCGTTTTCAGTGGCAGCCCCACGATTATGGAACAACGCCCCCTCCCGGAAGGTTTGCCTGGCCCACTCGTTTCCAGTCTTTCGGAAGGAGCTGAAGACTATTTTATTTAGGACTGCCTTTGATTAAAGCCATCCTAAGCGGTGATTTTTAATCTTTGGTTTTATATCCTTATGTATTCTTTGGAAATATATTTTATAAACATTCTGCATAAATTTAAACAGATAAATAAATAGGCCTTCTGGGGCAACTGGTTGGCAACTGTGTGAAATAGGATATTAGATCAGACAGACCACAGACAGACCGTCAGAGCCAGTTTGCTGTAGTGCTTAGGCGCATGGACTCTAATCTGGAAGAACCGGGTTTGATTCCCCAATCCTCCGCATGCAGCTGCCGGTGCGACCTTGGGTCAGTCACAAGTTCTCTCAGAGCTGTTCTCTCAGGAGCAGTCTTCGAAAGAGCTCTCTCAGCCCCACCCACCTCACAGGATGTCTGTTGTGGGGAAGGAAAGGGAAAGGAGATTGTAAGCCGCTCTGAGACTCCTTCAGGTAGTGAAGGGTGGGGCATAAATCCATTCTCCTCCTCCTCCTCCTCCTCCTCCTCCTCTTCTTCTGTCTTCTTCTTCTGATCTAGCGGGCTTATTTGACGTTCCCAACTCTTCAACAGCCTTTGGTACACAGTTGGTAACAACACATATTTCCCCATAATTGGAACATTTTCAAGATCACTTAACACAGATCTGTTACCCTTTCAAGTGCCTTATCAGCGAGCTATTAAATTAGTTTGATTGGAGGTTGTGGGGAGGAGGGGCAATACAGCCGGCATTAGATTTGCTCCAAGGTCTGCCCTCCCATGCCCCGGGACTTCCTCTCCCCCTTTCGAGCCCGGCATCCGGAATGCATTCAAATGGGCAGCCATCTCAGCTACTTAATGGAGCCCAATGGTCTATCTTTCATTATTGACCAATTTCTTTTATTGGCCTTTTCGGCTCATCCAGGAAATTAAATCAATAGAGTTCCTTAAGAGGAGCGAGTGAAGAGACGGGGCCTCTTTGTAATGGATTCCGGAGACAAAGACTCGATTAGCGCTGCTGGCCCAAACGGTTCACCGGTGACTTTTTGTGCCTCTTCAGAACCGCCTACTCTGTCATGAGTTATACCTGTGGCATCAATCCGCAGCTATGGAATCCCGGGTAGAACAATGCCTCCCTATGCCCCAATTGAAATGAATGGGCCCCCCACATCTGTAAACGTCCCATGCCTTTCAACAAAGCTTGTGCAGGAGATTGTTCCAGGGCGTCCCCGATTCCAGGGGAAGGTGGTAGCACAGTGGTAGTTTTTGGAGCCACCACCACCACTAGAACAGATAAAAGAACAGATAAAAGTTAGAGCAGATAAAAGGAAGTCCTTCTTCACCTAAAGAGTGATTAACACATAGAATTCACTGCCCCAGGAGGGGGTGGCAGCTACAAGCACGGACAGTTTCAAGAGGGAATTGGATAAACATATGGAGCAGAAGTCCATCAGTGGCTATTAGCCACAAGGTATAGATGGGAATACCATTGCTTTGAAAGTCCGCATGGTCAAAGCAATGGTATTCCCCCGTAGTAGTGTACGGCTGCGAGAGTTGGACTATAAGGAAGGCCGAGCGCCGAAGAATAGATTCTTTTGAACTGTGGTGCTGGAGAAGACTCTTGAGAGCCCCTTGGACTGCAAGGAGATCAAATCAGTCAATCCTAAAAGAAATCAACCCTGACTGTTCCCTGGAAGGCCAGATCCTGAAGCTGAAGCTCAAATACTTTGGCCACCAAATGAGAAGGGAGCATTCACTGGAGAAGACCCTGATGCTGGGAAAGATTGAAGGTCAAAGAAGAAGAAGGGGACGGCAAAGGATGAGATGGTTAGACAGTGCCGTCGATGCAACGAACATGAAATTGAGCAAACTTCAGCGGACAGCGGAAGACAGGAGGGCCTGGCGTAGTCTGGTCCATGGGGTTGCGAAGAGTCGGACTCGACTGTGCGACTGAACAACAAATAGATGGGAGGGAGCTGCGGTGGCTCAAGGGGTTAAGACGCTGAACTGCAGGCTGTGGAAGGTCAGTAGTTCAGCAGTTCAAGACCCGTGAGTGCTACATGACGGGGTGAGCTCCTGTCTCTAGTTCCAGCTCCTGCCAACCTAGCAGTTCGAAAGCAAGAAATTGTAAGTAGATAAATAGGTACCACTTCGGTAGGAAGGTAACAGCATTCCGTGTGCCTTGGTGTTTAGTCATGCCGGCCACATGACCACAGAAACGTCTTCAGACAGCGCTGGCTCTTCGGCTTTGAAACAGAGATGAGCACCGCAACCCTAGAGTCGGATTCGACTGGCTTTCGAGCAAGGGAACCTTTACCTTTACCTATAGATGGGAACTCTCAGTCTGGGGCAGGTGATGCCCTCTATTCTTGGTGCTGGAGGGGGCAGCAGTGGGAGGGGCTTCTAGTGTCCCGGCCCCACTGCTGGACCTCCTGATGGCACCTGGTATATTTTGGCCACTGTGTGACCCAGAGTGTTGGACTAGATGGGCTATTGGCCTGATCCAACATGGGCTTCTCTTATGTTCTTATGTTCACTACCACCACCACCATGACCACCATTGCTATCACTAACAACAATTGACACCTTACGGTGGTTGAGCTCTGGTCTGCTGGACCCTCTAATTACGGCCTGAACCAGTCCCCCTTAAGACAACTGAAGCAGACCAATGGAGTCGATGTTCAAAACTGTGGAACTTTGCCAACACTTTATTATCATGTTTATTTTAACACTGTATTTATATTGATTGTGTTTTCTGCATTATTGGAATTGTACTTTTGGAAATAATTGTGTTTTGCGCATCTGTTTGGCAGAGAACCCGTTTGGTATAGTGCTTAGGAGCGCGGACTCCAATCTGGGAAAACCAAGTTTGATTCCCCACTTCTCCTCCACGTGCAGCTGCTGGTGTGACCCTGGGTCAGTTACAAGTTCTCTCAGAGCTGTTCTCTCATGAGCAGTTCTAGAAAGAGCTCTCTCAGACCAACCTACCTCACAGGGTGTCTGTTGTGGAGAGGGGAAGGGGAAGGAGTTTGTAAGCCGCTCTGAGACTCCTTCAGTTAGGGAAGGGCAGGGTATAAATCCAATCTCCTCCTCCTCCTCCTCCTCCTCTGCCAGAGACTTTGGAGAGATCATAGAATCATAGATGACCTCCAAGATCATCTAGTCCAACCCCCTGCCCAATGCAAGAAATTCACAAATATCTCCCCCTCCACAACCCTAGTGACTGCTGTTCCATGCCCAGAAGATGACAAAAACCCTCCAGGGAGAAAAATTGCTTCCTGACCCCAAAGTGGCAAATCAGCATTTCCCTGGGCCTGTAAGAAAGGGCCACAAGAACTAGGCACTGAGGCAACCCTTCCTGCCCTCCCTCTCGTGATCTGCCCGAGTTCACAGAATCCGCATTGCTGTCAGAAGGCCATCCAGCCTCTGCTTGGAAACCTCCAAAGAAGGAGAGCCCACCACCTCCCGAGGAAGCCTGTTCCACTGAGGAAACGAGAAGTTCTTCCTAATGGTTTAGCTGAACACTCTACTGATTTAATTTCAACCCGTTGGTTCGGGTCTGACTTTCTGGGGCAACGGAAAACAACTCCGCACCTTCCTCCCCGTGACAGCCCTTCAAGCCCTTGAGGATGCTGCCGGTCTGAGTAGACAGTACTGATCTTGATGGACCAAAGTAGAGCATCATGTGAGAGCAGGATGTAATAAATGCATAGCTTATGGCAGGCATGTCCAACTTTGAACAGGTAGTGACCTATTTTTTCTGGCCAAAAGTGCCGGTGATCTACCACCATGCAAATAAAGTTTCAAATTCGTTTCAAATTAGATTTTAACCCACTAAAGTTGGGTTCCACCGGCCCCCCACCCTCCATTTATAATGCACCTTCTACACTGGGGTGCTAGGTTAATAAAAACACTGGCCAAATCCGGTCCAAAACTGTCACCGTCCCACAGTATTAAAGATCGGGTGCGTTCAGACACGCTGTTTGAGCCGTTTTCAGCACGGCTCAGAAACGGCTTTTACCTGCGCGTTCACACGCCCAACATCTGCCCACCGTCCCCAGCCGTCACTTTCTGGAGCAAACCCCCTTTGAAACAGAGTATTTTGACACCACTTACTCAAGTGGTGTTTTCCATGATTCTCCGTTTCAAGCCGCACTTTTCCCTGTCTGATCGCTCCATCCAGCCACTTCCGGGTGCTTCAACCCCCCTCCCCTCTGGGAAGCTGCCTCCGGCTTCCGGTTTTAGCCCGCCATTTTTCCCCCCTTAGCAGTGTGCGCTTGAGCGGAGCTCCGCACTTAAGTTATGTAAAGAAAAGCTTCAGTGATGCCTAGTTCAGGCATTTAGACAAGTCCAGGATCTTGGGGAGGCCAGTTTCGGGGAGAAAATTTAAACAGAAGTCTTCATTTAAACTTTAAAGGGACGGGTTAAAATTGCTGTTCTGCGCACGTGCCAAACTTCCTGTTCGGGAGAGGGCTGCCTGTGCGCATGCTCAAAGGAGAGGGGAACCCCCCCACCTGCAGGAGGACGGCAGGGAGCTCCAAAGGAGGGAAGGAGGAGGTGAGTGTGATCGCGATTCTCCAGTTTAAAAAAACGCATCGTGCCGGAGCAGTTTAAACCGCTCCAGCACGCTGTCTAAACGCACCCATCAACAGGAACTGAAGACCTCTGGATGATGCCAAAACCACACATGCCGTTCTAAAAGTAAAAATAAGCAGGGCTCTCTTTGTAGCAAGAACTCCTTTGCATATTAGGCGGCACACCCCTAACGTAGCCAATCCTCCAAGAGCTTACAGAGCTTCTTCTTACAGGGGCTACTGCAAGCTCTTGGAAGATTGGCTACATTAGGGGTGTGTCGCCTAATATGCAAAGGCGTTCCTGCTACAAAAAGAGCCCTGAAAATAAGCATTCATCATACTGGCACCAATAATCAAATACCACCAAACAATCATAAAATAACCCCAAACACCTGTCCAGCAAACCAGGAGACCAAGTGGGGCTGCTGATGTCCCCTCTGCAATCTACTGGTAGATCGCGATCTACCTGTTGGACATACCTGGCTTATGGGGAGGGGCGTGGCTCAGTCGTAGAGCCGCAGAAGGGCCCCAGTCTCAAACCCTGGCCTCCCCAGTAAGGATCAGGTTGTAGGTGGCCTGAAAGACCCTCCACCTGAGACCCTGGAGAGCTGCTGTCAGTCTGCGTAGACAAGACTGTACCTTGATGGACCAAAGGTCTGATTAAGTATCAGGCAGTTTCATGGGATCAACCCCAAAAGGCTTTCTACAACCTCCAAGTAAGGATCTTTCCTCATTGTTTCCCCAATGCATTTCCTCTCTAGTCTGTGAAATTCAGAATTACCTGGTTTTGTTATCAAAATGGTCATGGGGAGAGCCAGTTTGGTGTAGCAGTTAGGAGCGTGGACTCTAATCTGGGAGAACTGGGTTTGATTCCCCCACTCCTCCACTCGCACCTGCTGGATGACCTTGGGCAAGCCGTAGTTCTGGCACAGCTGTTCTTGAAAAAGAGCAGTTTCTGTCAGAGCTCTCTCAGCCCCATCTACTTCACAGGGTGCCTGTTGTGGGGAGGGGAAGGGAAAGGAGTTTGTAAGCCGCTCTGAGACTCCTTTGGGCGGTGAAGGGCGGGGCATAAATCCAATCTCTTCTTCTTTTCTGTTCTTCTTAAATGCACGGACTCTAATCTGGGAGAACCGGGTTTGATTCTCCACTCCTCCACTTGCACCTGCTGGATGACCTTGGGCAAGCCGTAGTTCTGGCACAGCTGTCCTTGAAAAAGAGCAGTTTCTGTCAAAGCTCTCTCAGCCCCACCTACTTCACAGGGTGCCTGTTGTGGGGAGGGGGAGGGAAGGGAGTTTGTAGGCTGCTCTGAGACTCCTTTGGGCAGTGAAGGGCGGGGTATAAATCCAATCTCTTCTTCTTTTCTTCTTCTTAAGTGCACGGACTTTAATCTGGGAGAACCGGGTTTTGATTTCCCACTCCTCCACTTGCACCTGCTGGATGACCTTGGGAAAGCCATAGTTCTGTCAGAGCTGTTCTTGAAAAAGAGCAGTTTCTGTCAGAGCTTTCTCAGCCCTGCCTACCTCCCAGGGTGTCTGTTGTGGGGAGGGGAAGGGAAAGTAGTTTGTAAGCCGCTCTGAGACTCCTTTGGGTAGTGAAGGACAGGGTATAAAACCAATCTCTCAATCTCCTCCTCCTCCTCCTCCTCCTCCTCCTCTTCTTCTTCTTCTTCCATCAGTTCAGTTTTAATTCCAAACTTCCTCCTCCTCCTCCTCCTCCTCCTCCTCCTCCTCCTCCTCCTCCTCCTCTTCTTCTTCTTCTTCTTCTTCTTCTTCTTCTTCTTCCATCAGTTCAGTTTTAATTCCAAACTTTACACAATGTGCCGTTCAAAGTTCACAACAGTTCCCTCATGTTTTGCCCTTCCTATAAATTAGGAATTCATGCATGCGCATTGACAAAACACTACGAAAAAGCAATCTGGATGTGACGGCGTCATGGTTATACACCCAGGCTAGGCTGATCTTATCAGACTTTGGAAGCTAAGCAAGGTATGTCCTGGTTGGTATGTGGATGGGAGACCCCCCAAGGAAGTCCCGGGTGGCTACGCAGAGGCAGGACATGGCAGACCACCTCTGTCCGTCTCTTCCCTGGAGAACCATGTGGGGATCGCCATAAATCGGTTGCAACTTGACGGCAACACTTTGCACCAAAAAGCAATCTGGAGGTGACTGACCGTGCACCTATAGGGTTAAATCCACAAGGAGGCAAAGCGACTGACTGGGTAGCCTCGTTAGATGGCACGTCTGGGGGGGCAGCAGCTTCCCCTCCTCTGCCGCTGCTACCGCTGCACACTCACCTTCACGCCAGTTTGGTGCGGCGGTTAAGTGCGCGGACTCTAATCTGGGAGAACGGGGTTTGATTCCCCCATTCCTCCACTTGCAGCTGCTGGATGACCTTCGGTCAGAGCTGCTCTTGAAAAGGTAGTTCTGGAAAGAGCTCTCTCAGCCCCACCTGCCTCACAGGGTGTCTGTTGTGGGGAGGGGAAGGGAAAGGAGTTTGTAAGCCGCTCTGAGACTCCTTTGGGTAGTGAAGGGCGGGGGATAAATCCAATCTCTTCTTCTTCTTCTTCTACCTCACAGGGGTGTCTGTTGTGGGGAGGAGGAGGGAAAGGAGTTTGTAAGCCGCTCTGAGACTCCAAGTGAAGGGCAGGACGTAAATCTAATCTCTGCCTCCGTCTCCGCCTCTGCCTCCTCCTCCTCTTCTTCTTCCTCTTCTTCTTCTTCTTCTCTCCTACACCTCCACCCTCCCACCAGGAGCTGAGAGAGTTAAGGCTCCATTCCTCCTTCTTCAAGTATTCTTAAAAGACAGTGCTATTATATTATCCATATAATAAAGAACTCTTATTCCTTTTATAACTCTGACTACTGGGTCTGTGTAACTTTGTGAGCTTGCTAGCACACTTTTTTTGTCGAAAAGGCCCAGCAGGAACTCATTAGCATAATAGCCACACCCAACAACAGAAACTCATTAGCATATTAGGCCACACCCCTGACAGCACGGCTCATTAGCCTATTAGGCCACGCCCCCATGTTACCAGAAGTGAGGTCATCCAGCCACACCCACCTTTTGCTTCTTATTCTGTTTACCTTGTTTGCTGTCAAAACCGAGGGCTTCTTTTGTAGCAGGAACTCCTTCGCATGTTAGGCCACACACCCCTCATGTAGCCAATCCTAATGAGTTTCGGCTTCTGGGTGTGGCCTATTATGCTAATGTGTCCCTGCTGGGCGTGGCCAACTTGGGAGCCAGCCGGAACTCCATTCCTGTGCGTTCCCGCCCCAAAATAGCCCTGCACTCGGCACCAAGACTTTGCTGCATGGAAATGCCTGGTGCACGCTGCTACATTGATCGTGATTCCGGGCTATATCTATTCCTGGCTGTATCAAAACCAGAGAACATTTCCTACTTGTAATTCCCGCCGGTGAAACAGTGAGAGAAAAGAATTAGGACTCAAGGAGCACCGTAAAGGACAATATGATTGTGTTCCGCTGGAAACTGTCATGGAGTAGAATGCACTTTTTCAGACTGTACCGGACAAAGGGGGTTCTAGCACGTGAAAGATTATGCTGGGATATATCTCAGCAGGGGTCTTTTCGGGGGGAGCCCACCGGAGCGCAGCTCCGGGAGCTCAGGAGCCAAGCCCTGCCCCCAGCCGGCGTCCCGGAGAGTCTTTCAGGCAGCCGAATGTCAATTTCAGCTCCATTATATCCTATGGGCCATTGAAGTCAATGGTGAAAACATAGGGTATATTCTAGGGGCTGGAGGGGAGGGTTTGAGAGAGAGGCTCGAAACTCACAGGATAGCTGATGGAGCCTCTCCCCAAGATACCCACCAAGTTTCAAGAACATTGGACCAGGGGGTCCAATTCTATGGCCCCTAAACAGGTTGCCCCTATTCCCTCCATTGTTCTCTATAGTGGGAAAAAAATAACTTATTTTCTCACCATAGAGAACAATGGAGGAAATGGGGCAACCTGTTTGGGGGCCCATAGAATTGGACCCCTGGTCCAATGTTCTTGAAATTTGGTGGGTATCTTGGGGAGAGGCTCCATCAGCTATCCTGTGATCTTGGAGCCTCTCCCTCAAACCCCTCCCCTCCAGCCCCCAGAATATACCCTATGTTTTCACCATTGACTTCAATGGCCCATAGGGTATAATGGGGCTGAATTGCCACTGAATTTCTTTCATTCCCTCCTTTCCTTCTTTCTTTTTCCTCTTTCCCTCATTCTTCTCTTCTCTTCTCTTCTCTTCTCTTCTCTTTCTTCTCTTCTCTTCTCTCTCTCTTCTTTCTTTCTCTCTCTCTTTCTCTCTCTCTTCTCTCTTTCTTTCTTTCCCACCTTCTTCTCTTCTCTTTTTCCTCCTTTCCCTGTTTCCCTCCCTCTTCCCTCTCTTTCTTTCTCTCTTTCCTTCCTTCTTTCCTTCTCTCTACTCTCTCTCTTTCCTTCCCTCTTTCCTCCTTCTGTGGCCCAACTCTAGTGAGAAGGAGTTTAAACTTTAAACCCCTTCTCTCTTAGCTCCCCCACCCAGACCAGCTGGGGAAGGGAAGGGGAGGCTTTTGAAGATGCTTCCCCCTTTTGCTTCCCCTTCTGACATCACTTCCGGTGATGTCAGGGGGTGTGGCATATGCTAATAGCCTAATAGCTCATTAGCATACCATATGCTAATGAGCTCCTGCAGCTGTTCTTCTACGAAAAGACCCCTGTATCTCAGTAAGTCTTTAAGCAGACCTAAAACTCCCGTTTATTTCTGCTTCAACACATCTAAATCATTTCCTTTCTGAAATTCTCATCAGCCACGACGGGTCGGTCTCAAAAAAGGGTCAGTCTCGTCTCCATGTCAAACAAATCTCCCTTTGTTGGTTTCGAGGGCTGCAGTGGCCCAGTGGTTAAGACGCTGAGCTGCAGACTGGAAGGTCGGTAGTTCAGCAGTTCAAGACCTGAGTGCTGCATGACAGAGTGAGCTCCCGTCTCTGGCCCCAGCTCCTGCCAACCTAGCAGTTCGAAAGCCAGATATTGCAAGTAGATAAATAGATACCGCTTTGGGTGGGAAGGGAACAGTGTTCCGTGTGCCTCAGTGTCTAGTCTTGCCAGCCACATGGCCACTGAAATATCTTCAGACAGCACTGGCTCTTAGGCTTGGAGCTGGAGATGAGCAGCGCCCCCTAGAGTTGGATTCGACTGGCTTTCAAGCAAAGGAAACCTTTACCTTTAAGTCTCTAAAGGTGCTCCTGGACTCCAGGCTAACTGTTCTCCATCGGACCAGCATGTCTGCCCTCTGAAACTGATCATAAGGAACACTGGAATTCAGTGCAGAGAAAACTTCTGGGAAATCAAAGAACAGAACCAGTCAGGTTCTGTGAAAGATCTTTAAAGTGATGGTAGCCCGGAGAGGACACTTCCCCAATACCTGTTCTTGTTCACCTCGTGCTTGTTTGACAAGCCTAGTTTTAAAATTGCTACTTGTGGTTGGGGGCCGAGCAAAGCACAAGTGGCATTCGGTTAATTGTTAACGATTCAAAAGAGGGGGATTGGCAACCAACGGGCAGGGAAGGGTGATGTGCCAGGACGGGAGGGATGGATTGTGGTTGTGGGCAGGTTCAGGCTGAGGTTTTGGTATCCCCCCCCCCGCCCGCCTTCCCATGCATTGCTGAGAGGGAGGCTTCCCCTAATGAGTTGTCTGGCCGTGTGCATTTCTCTCTGCAGCCGCCACAGCGGTGGCGCGCAATCCCGCCACATAATGAGGCCGTCACTGCCAGTCTCCTGACAGGGCCTCATAATTACCACGGCAGGTTGCTTCTCCTGGAGAGGCTGAGGAGAGCTTCGGAGGAGCTGTCACCTAAACGTATGCCTGTTATCTATTACACAACACACACACACGACTCTTACTTGTGTTCTCTTCTAGCCGGTGTTCCCTCTAAGCTGAGTTAGCGTGAGCTAGCTCACCATTTTTTTAGCCTCCGGCTCACACATTTTTTTGTCTCGGCTCAGGAAGGAGGGCTCTGGTGTAGTGGTTAAGTGCGTGGACTCTAATCTGGGAGAACCCCGGGTTTTGATTCCCCACTCCTCCACTTGCAGCTGCTGGATGACCTTGGGCAAGCCGTAGTTCTGATAAGAGCTGTCCTTGAAAAAGAGCCGTTTCTGTCAAGAGCTCTCTCAGCCCCACCTTCCTCACAGGGGGTGTCTGTTGTGGGGAGGGGAGGGGAAAGGAGTTTGTAAGTCGCTCTGAGACTCCTTTGGGTAGTGAAGGGCGGGGTATAAATCCAATCTCTTCTCTTCGTCTTCTCTTCGTCTTCTCTTGTCTTCTCTTGTCTTCTCTTGTCTTCTCTTGCCTTGCCTTGCCTTGCCTTCTCTTGCCTTGCCTTCTCTTGCCTTGCCTTGTCTTGCCTTGTCTTGCCTTGTCTTGCCTTGCCTTGTCTTGCCTTGCCTTGCCTTGCCTTGCCTTGCCTTCTTGCCTTGTCTTGTCTTCCCTTCCCTTCCCTTCCCTTCCCTTCCCTTCCCTTCCCTTCCTTCCCTTCCCTTCCCTTCCCTTCCCTTCCCTTCCCTTCCCTTCCCTTCCCTTCCCTTCTCTTCTCTTCTCGTGCAGCAGCCAAATTGCTCGCTTACAACTTTAATGCCAGGAGCTCACATTAGTAGAATTTTGGCTCACAAGACTCCGCAGCTTCGAGGGAGCATTGGCCACAAGGCAGATTGTGCAGCTACAAGCAGAATTAAGTGAATTTGCTCACGCTGCACGAAGTTGGTTGCAGAACTGGAACAATGTCAGAGTCCTGTAGCCCTCCCGCTATCCAATGTTATCAGACATTTCCTGCAGCCGAGAATGACATACCCGAAAGATGGTCGTCCAGCCTCCGCTTGAAAACGTCCAGGGAAGGAGCATCCGCCACCTCCCAAGGCAGACTGTTCCACTGCTCCGCCACTCTGACAGTGAGGAAGTTTCTCCTGATATCTAGCCAGTAACGACTCCCTCGTAATTTCCACCCATTCGATCTAGTCTCGCAATCCGGAGCAAGAGAGAATAGCTCTGCTCCATCTTTTACATGACAGCCCTTCAGATACTTGAAGACTGCCATCACGTCCCCTCTAAGTCTTCTCTTTCCCAGGTCCCAGGTCCAATCCCCAGCATTTCCACTTATAAAGGACGAGGTAGCAGATGATGTGAAAGACCTCAGCCTGAGACCTGGAAGAGCTTCTGTCAGTCTGAGTAGACAATACCGACCTTGTTATATATGCGTCCATACGTGTGTTCATCGGGTAAAGTAGCATTGCTTTTTAGCATCAACTGCCAAATAGTTTCACGGGTAACCCCAAATTCTAGTCTTAGTGTAGAGGGAGAAAAGTTTCTCTCGATCAGCTTTCTCTACACCGTACATAATTTTGTACATGCCTCACATCAGCTCCTTACTCGTTTTTCCCCCTAAACCCCCTCCCCCCGCAATCTCCAGATGTTTTAACCTTGTCTCATAGGGCAGGGGCTTCAAATTAGTGGAAGGGGAGCTTCAGTGGCAGAGCCTCTTCTTCGCATGTAGACGATCCCAGGTTCCATCCCCGACTTCTCCGGTTTTAAAAGATCTGGTAGTGGGCGGGGTGAAAGCCCTCGACCTGAGACCCTGGAGAGCCGGTGCCAATCAGAGGAGGCAAGGTCAACCTTGAGAGAGACCCATTCATCTGACCCAGTTAGAAGACAGATTCAAATCCAGTGGCACCTTAGTGTCAGGTAGCCCTGTCATTGGGATGGAATGCAAGGGAGTACTTTCCTTCTCTCAGCCTCTCAACAGTACAGTTTTAATCTTTAGCCTTGAAAACAGAGGTGATTCTGAATCTCTTTCCCTCAAAATTAAAGAAGACCCCTCTGGCAAAATCCACCTGTAGGTGATATTATTGGCTCTCAATAGTGCCGTTAAGTCTGAGTACGCCCTCCTCTTCTCCAGGGTATCTCTTTTAAAACTTTAATTTCTTCTTGTCCTATCTTCAACGGTACAGTGTTTACTTCTTTCAGTATCTTATCTCTAACTGCCCACTTGTGGAACCCCACCTGGACGTACGGAGTGGAGATGTCAGATGACCAAGAAGAAAAAGAGGAGAGAGAAGAGGGAGAGGTGGAAAGGAAGGGGAACAATGGCATCAGCTCCCTCTGCCAAACCTCAAAGACCAAGAAGATTTAGACTGAGATCTCCAATCGTGACAAGGCAAAAAACAAAAGGTGAAAAGGAACACAGACAGACACAGAACCTAGATGGATAAAAAGAAGATAAAAATAATTTCGGTGAACGTCAATGGCTTAAATGGACCTCAGAAAAGAAGAAGGATATTTCATCAATTGAAGAAATGTAAAGCAGACATAACATGTATTCAAGAAACCCACATTAGGAGAAAGGCCTCTCAACAGTACAGTTTTACTGCTATCATTACTCTGAGCTTGTGGTGTCTCCAGCTACAGAACACTACACTGGGAGTCAACGGCTTTTAACTTGTTTTCATGCTTTGCCTGCCTGCTTTGCCCGTGCGCGTGAATCATATTCATTGGCTTCACTTAGTCTAGGGGGGTGTTTGAATTCACTATAAGTCAGGGGCCTCCATTGTCCACGGCCATTCCTGACACAAGCTGTACACGTGTCTTTAGTTACGATTCACCAATAAACAGATTCTTCTTCTGAAGCCCTGCATTGCGTGACCTGACTAAGGAGCCTGACACTTAGAGACCAACGGGATTTTCAGGGTATAAGCTTTTAAGAGCCAAGCTCTCTCCGTCAGAGACCAAAAGCTTTGTATTGGGAGATCTGGTTGATATAGAAGAGCTTGCCCAGTCTGAGTGCACCATGATACTGAGTGCGGTAAATAAAATCCTCGTGGAATGAGCTCCCGGAGGAGATCAGGGCCCTGCGGGATCTTTTATAGTTCCGCAGGGCCTGCAAGACAGAGCTCTTCTGCCAGGCTTTCAGCTAGGGAGCTGGCCCCACTGCTGGACCTCCTGATGGCACCTGGTATATTTTGGCTGCTGTGTGACAGAGTGTTGGACTAGATGGGCCATTGGCCTGATTCAACATTGGCTTCTCTGATGTTCTTATGTTCTTATGTTCACTATAGAGCACGGGCCCTTGGACTTGACACCTAGCCTGTGCCGCAGGAAGATTATGAGCAGAAGGACTCTTAGATCTCCGAAGTATACTGGGAAAGTCAGCCATCTTGAACAACTAAACAACCATCGCCAGGACTTTACAACTTTATGAATTTGCATTAGCGATAATGGAATTGGATTAGCTACAATGGAATTTGCAGATGATTTTATGGTGTTTTTAACTGTATTTGTGCATTGATCGTGAAACGCCCTGAGCCTGCATTGCAGGGAGGGGCGGGGTACAAATGTGATTAATAAATAAATAAATAGCTGCTGTAGATTTTCTAGGCTGTGCGGCCGTGGTCTTGGCATTCTAGGACCTGACCGTTTCGCCAGTAGCTGTGACTGGCATCCTCAGAGGTATAACACAGAAAGATGGAGGACTCTCTGTGTCAAGGTGAGCAGGAAAATGGTAGGCAAGTAATTTATATCTACCCTGGAAGGTGGGGTAGGGCTGAGTCATTATCTTGCAGTAGTACTCCAGGCTATGAACGTGCTAATGGAGGAGCTTTCCTGAGGAGGTTCTTTTTGTCTATGGATTGTTTCCTGAGAAGGTTTCCTGTTATTTATAAATAAATAAATCTCCAAAGAAGAATATTGCAAAAAAAGAAAACTTACATTTATTCAAGTAGACCCGGTTCTCGTTCAGGTTGCAGTCAAAAGGAGAGACGGAGTAGTAGCAGTAGCAGTAGCAGAAGAAGAAGAAGAAGAAGAAGAAGAAGAAGAAGAAGAAGAAGAAGAAGAAGAAGAAGAAGAAGAAGAAGAGATTGGATTTATACCCCGCCCTTCACTTGGAGTTTCAGAGCGGCTTACAAACTCCTTTCCTTTCCCCTCCCCGCAGCAGACACCCTGTGAGGTAGGCGGGGCTGAGAGAGCTCTGAGAGAAACTGCTCTTTTTCAAGAACAGCTCCAAGAGAACTTGTGACTGACCCAAGGTCACACCAGCAGGTACAAGCGGAGAAGTGGGGAATCAAACCCAGTTCTCCCAGATTAGAGTCCGCCACTTAACCACTACATCAAACTGGCTCTAATCTAATCTAATCTAAAGAGTGCTTTCCTTATCACCGATGGCCAGCTTGTCCAGCATCATGTGTGTGGGAGTATGAGGGCATAGAATTTACAGGAGAGACCTGCAGAGACATGTGTCTCCATGGAAGGCCATGTGAAATAGTGAGAGGACAAAGAGAGAGAAGGAGAGGGCAGAGGCCAGCTCCCAGGTTAAGACAAAGAGAGACATCCCATTCAAAGAGAGAACACGTATAAACAATTAAAGTGATGTGGCAACCCACAATGTCCAGGCATGCTCAATCTCTCACTCCAACACTGTGATCTCGAAAGCTCAGGCACTGAAAATCTTGCTGGTTTCGAAGGTGCTAATGGAGTTGAATCTAACTAACTGTTCTAATTAGCTGTTTTATTGCAAAGGAACTTCAGGAGCAGACTGGAAAGGGAAACTGCTGAATTACGAGTTATTATGACACTTGGAACAAACCCCCAGAACTTAACAGGGATATTGGTTTCTTATCTCACTATATAAGCTAATTTCATTCAGTCCTTATGTCTGTGTTCTCACTAAGAAAGGCTATACATCCTCTTGATTTTAGAAGAAGAAGAAGAAGAGTTTGGATTTATACCCCGCCCTTCACTGCCCAAAGGCGTCTCAGAGCAGCTTACAAACTCCTTTCCCTTCCCCTCCCCACAACAGACACCCTGTGAGGTAGGTGGGGCTGAGAGAACTTCTGACAGAAACTGTCCTTGAGAGAACAGCTGTGCCAGAGCTTGTGACTGACCCAAGGTCACACTGGCAGGTGCAAGTGGAGGAGTGGGGAATCAAACCCGGTTCTCCCAGATAAGAGTCCGGCACTTAACCACTACACCAAGCTGGCTTTTAGTACATTTCTTATTTGGAATAGTAGATTAGAATAGTGATTGTAATGTAATGCAATAAATATCAGAATAGTATATTGGAACGCATTTCTGTGGTCTTGTAACAGGGGAGACATAACACTGCACTACAAATCTCCCCACCTCAAAGAAAAAGATGCTCTTAGTTAACCTCTTCCATGCTTGAGAGGAGACAGATGGAGCATAATAACAAGGTCTCAGGTCATTACTCTTAGAACTCCACAATTAAGACATATTTTCATTTGCCTCACTGTTTTTCTTTGGAATTCAATCCAAACAATAGTGACCTCATAAACTTAGCTTGTCATTCCTGTTTTCATCTGTTAGAACATCTTCGTTGTGTTGTATACTCATCTGCAGTTTAACTTCTGCCTTATATGTAAGGCAAAGGTAAAGGTTCCCTTGCTCGAAAGCCAGTCGAATCCGACTCTAGGGTTGCGGTGCTCATCTCTGTTTCCAAGCCGAAGAGCCAGCACTGTCTGAAGACGTTTCCGTGGTCATGTGGCCGGCATGACTAAACACCAAGGCGCACGGAACGCTGTTACCTTCCCACCGAAGCGGTACCTATTTATCGACTTGCAATTTCTTGCTTTCGAACTGCTAGGTTGGCAGGAGCTGGAACTAGAGATGGGAGCTCACTCCGTCATGCGGCACTCTTGGGTCTCGAACTGCTGAACTACTGACCTTCCACAGCCTGCAGTTCAGTGTCTTAACCACTTGAGCCACCGCAGCCTTATATGTATGGACTGGTAAATTCCATTGCATTGTATCTAAGGAAGTGTGCATACACAAGAAAGCCCGTGCCTTGAATAAAGCTTTTGTTGGTCTTAAATGTGCCACTGGACTCAAACTTTGTTCTTTTAAAAATAAATAGGGCATGGTTTCCTGTCCTGAAAAAACACAAAAGGCTCTAGATCTTACAATTGCACTACAGATAAGATTAGAATTTCAACAGCCAATCCATATGCAAAAGAACCTCCTCAGGAAAGCTCCTTCATTAGCACGTTCACAGCCTGGGGAACTCCTACAAGACAATGACTCAGCCCTACCCCACCTTCCTGGGTAGATATAAATGACCTGCCGACCATTTTTCTGCTCACCTTGACACAGAGAGTACTCCGTCTTTCTGTGTTATACGTCTGAGGATGCCAGTCACAGCTACTGGTGAAACCTCAGGTCCTACACTGCCAAGACCACGGCCACACAGCCTGGGAAATCTACAACTAATTTGTTCTAGCTGTTCTGCTACAGACCTGCATGGCTACCCTCTGAAGCTAAGTAAAAAGACAGTGTCATATTTCAATAGCTATTGAAACAACGGCTGAGGGGTGACATGATCGAGGCTTATAAGATTATGCATGGGATAGAGCAGGTAGAGAAAGAAGTCCTTTTCTCCCTTTCTCACAATACAAGAACTCACGGGCACTCAATGAAATTGCTGAGCAGAATGGATAAAAGGAAGTACTTTTTTCATCCAAAGAGTGATTCACACATGGAATTCACTGCCACAGGAGGTGGCGGACAGCTACAAGCATGGACGGCTTCAAGAGGGAATTAGATAAACATATGGAGCAGAGGTCCACCAGTAGGTATTAGCCACAAGGTATAGATAGGGACTCTGGGGCAAGGGATGCTCTGTATTCTTGGTGCTTGGGGTGGGGGGTCAACAGTGGGAGGGCTTCTAGTGTCCTGGCCCAACTGCTGGACCTCCTGATGGCACCTGGAAGTTTTGGCCACTGTGTGCACACATTGGACTGGATGGGCCAGTGGCCTGATCCAGCATTGGCTTCTCTTATGTCAGCTGGCAGTAGTCTGTTGGGCTGGAGGAGGTGATCCAGCATTGGCTTCTCTTATGTTCTTATGTCTGGGGCAAGTGATGCTCTGTATTCTTGGTGCTGGGGGGGGCAACAGTGGGAGGGCTTCTAGTGTCCTGGCCCCACTGCTGGACCTCCTGATGGCCCCTGGTATTTTTGGGCATCATGTGACCCAGAGAGTGTTGGACTGGATGGACCGTTGGCCTGATCCAACATGGGCCCCTCTTATGTTCTGACGTTCTTATGTTGCCCTTTTCTGCATTTCTCATGTTGCTTTGGCAATATGCCTCCAGGCAAAGGTGCAAAATATATCATGAGAGAGACAGAGGCGCCACTCAGGTACATAGTGGGACGCTTAAAATCCTGATAACGAGGGGGAGAGTTTCCTCTAAGGGGCCACAACATTGCTCCGACACCCTCTGCCAGCCCCGCCGCCAGCCCCTGAAATGCAATCTCTTTATTTCTCCCGTTGAGAGAGAGAGACTCTTGCGGCTGATGCATAGCCTATGTCCGTGCCAGAGGTTGGCAGCACAATTCATCAGCCTGCTTGAGGATTAAATACACTCGGGTTTATTGGCGGGGGGGGGGTTGGAATTACTGGCTCCCAGTATATTATTATTATCATCCACAGGTGCTATTTCTCTTGCGCTCCCGAGGTGGGGGGGGAGCTGAACTGGAAGGTGACTTCCTTCTTCCCAGAAATGCTGTCAAGACGGCTCTGCTGGCCACAGCTACTGAGCTGGCTTCAAGGAGGCACCTGCAACCCAAAGTCAATGCGCTTTGTGAGGCCAGTGTAAGGCACAGAGGCATCTTATTATTTATTATGTTGTTGAAGGCTTTCACGGCCGGAGTTCATTAGCTGTTGTAGATTTTCCAGGTTGTCCGGCCGTGGTAGGACCTGACGTTTCGCCAGCAGCTGTGACTGGCATCCTCAGAGGTATAACACAGAAAGATGGAGTATTCTCTGTGTCAAGGTGAGAAGAAAAATGGTAGGCAGGTAATTTATATCTACTCCGGAAGGTGGGGTAGGGCTGAGTCATTATTTTGTAAGAGTTCTGTGAACATGCTAATGGAGGAGCTTTCCTGAGGAGGTTCTTTTGGATTGTTTCCAGAGGAGGTTTCCTGTTTCCTGAGGAGATTCTTTTGGATTGTTTCCTGAGGAGGTTTCCTGTTTCCTGAGGTGGTTCTTTTGTATGCAGATTGGCTGTTGAAATTCTAATCTTACCTGTAGTGCTATTGTCAGATGAAGAGCAATTTGTGTTTTTCAGGACAGGAAATCATGCCCTGTTTATTTTTAAACTCTCTTCTTTCCTGTTGAAATGGTGTTTATGTTTATCCATTTCAATGACTTCCCTGTGTCATCTGACATGGTGATTGTTTGATTGATACCCCGCCCTCCCTGCCAGGCAGGCTCAGAGTGGCTTACAAAAAATATATAAATATACTGAAACATCGAGATATGAAGAAAGGTTAAAACGCTTGGGGCTCTTCAGCTTGGAGAAACGACAATGGCTGAGGGGTGACATGATCGAGGTTTATAAGATTATGAATGGGATTGAGCAGGTTGAGAAAGAAGTCCTTTTCTCCCTTTCTCACAATACAAGAACTCGTGGGCACTCCATGAAATTGCTGAGCAGTCGGGTTAGAACAGATAAAAGGAAGTCCTTCTTCACCCAAAGAGTGATTAACATATGGAATTCACTGCCACAGGAGGTGGTGGCAGCTACAAGCATGGGCAGTTTCAAGAGGGAATTGGATCAACATCTGGAGCAGAAGTCCACCAGGGGCTATTAGCCACAGGGTATAGATGGGAACTCTCAGTCTGGGGCAGGTGATGCCCTCTATTCTTGGTGCTGGAGGGGGCAGCAGTGGGAGGGCTTCTGGTGTCCTGGCCCCACTGCTGGATCTCCTGGTGGCACCTGGTATATTTTGGCTGCTGTGTGACAGAGTGTTGGACTAGATGGGCCATTGGCCTGATTCAACATTGGCTTCTCTTATGTTCTTAATTATGCTGGGACACTGGTGTGATAAGAACGTAACTTTCTTTTACAAAACAAACCAACAAACCACTCATATCTAGCAAAGGTCACGGCTAATTTGCTCTTCTAAGAAAACTGGACTTTGACAAGCTGAACCCAGGAAGCTTTGTATAGCGACTGTCACAAAAATAAATGGCAACGCTAACTTGATCTCTATTTTCATGTTTGTTTTAGGGTAGCTTCCGGTGACATCAGGGGTGTATGGTAGATGCAAATATGTTATGCTAATAGGTTATGCTAATGAGCTCCTCCACCTCTTTTTCTACTAAATGACCCCATTTGGTGGCTGTGCTCACTGTGCACCCTCAGAATTTGAAAGGTATCCACAGGGTCAAAAAGGGGTTTGGGGGGGTACATGCCATAGATCAATCTCCCTGTCCCCTGAACTCGGTACAGTGAATGCGTTCAGCAGTCATATCTAACTGGTTCAACCACCCCCCGATTTGTTCAGTTTGGTGGCAGACAGCTCCAATGATTTGCAAACGGGTTTGTGGCTTTGTGCCAGCACTGCTGGCTAGCTTTTAGTTGCTTGAAGGCAGCCAATCAGAGCATCCCTGGGTCATGATGCAATTGGTTGCCTAGTAGATGTCCCCTAGGCCTCTGCCTAGTCCTGGCTGCCATGAGAGTGGGATGACTGTGGAATGTTAAATTTCATTTCTGCTTGTTTCTTCTCTGTTCCTCTTTTCTATGCTTGACCTTCAGTGCCTGGGGTAGTATTTCTCTTGGGAATGAATGCCTGTTAGTTTGGTGTAGTGGTGAAGTACCGGGTTTGATTCCCCACTCCTCCACTTCCACCTGCTGATGTGGCCTTGGGTCAGTCACAAGTTCTGGCACAGCTGTCCTTGAAAAAGAGTCGTTTCTGTCAGAGCTCTCTCAGCCCCACCTCTCTCACAGGGTGTCTGTTGTGGGGAGGGGAAGGGAAAGGAGTTTGTAAGCCGCTCTGAGACTCTGAGGGAAGAGCAGGGCATAAATCCAATCTCCTCCTCCTCCTCCTCCTCTTCCTCCTCCTCCTCTTCTTCTCTTACCTGGCCACTCATTGGCCCTGGTCCATCAGGGGGTCTCTTTGAATTATATATAAATGTTTGCTTCATGCGCTTTTAATCAGTTCTAACACGAGATGGTTAAGATGACTGCATACTATCAATTGTCTCAATAAACTTTACTTCTTTGAATGAAAGCTGTTGGGAACTGGTTGCTGCAGGAGTCTTGACAGTAGAAACTGCAAAGCAAGGTACTTTCCCAGAACAGTCCATCCTCTGTTATGAAGGTGAAGAAGATGAAGAAGAAGAAGAAGAAGAAGAAGAAGAAGAAGAAGAAGAAGAAGAGGAGGAGGAGGAGGAGGAGGAAGAGGAGGAAGAGGAGGAGGAGGAGGAGGAGATTGGATTTATAACCTGCCCTTCACTACCCAATGGAGGCCCTATCTGCATCTAGAATTGGCTCTGCTAGATGTACCAAACCCACACTGGAACAGAAATCCCCATCTACATTGCATGCCACTTTCACTTTGACTGAGTGTCGCATTTTATGGCAGTGTCCAGTCTGCAGGCTGCTTTTACTTTGTTTGATCTCTGGTTTAATGGTGGCTGTCTGCATAGATTTATGGCCGTTTTATGGCCATTCGGGGGTGACTCTGCAGTCAAAACAGTGTTTGCCCAGGGTAGTTGAATGTGGATTTGAACTGCATCTTTTTCTGTTCCAGTGTGGGTTTGGTAAAAATGCTAAATGCAGATTGACCCGGAGTCTCAGAGCGACTTACAAACTCCTTCCCCTCCCCACAACAGACACCCTGTGAGGTAGGTGGGGCTGAGAGAACTCTGACAGAAACTGCTCTTTTTTCAAAAACAACTCTTGTCAGAACTATGGCTTGCTAAGGGAGGACTAAGAGAGGACAGTAGGGTTGAGCTAAGTAGGACAGTAGAACTAAGGGAGGACAATAGGGTTGCCAACCTCCAGGCAGAGCCTGGAGTTCTCCCAAAATTACTACTGATCTCCAGACGACAGAGGTCCGTTCCCTTACAGAAAATGGCTGCTTTGGAGGGTGGACTCTGGGGCAATACACTTCACAGCAGTCCCTCCTCTCACCAAACCCCGCCCTCCCCAGGCTCCACCCCAAACCAGGCCCAAGCTCCACCCCCAAACCAGAAGTCAATTGGTGGCTATTAGCCACAAGGTCTAGATAGGGACTCTGGGGCAAGCGAGGCTCTGTATTCTTGGTGCTTGGGAGGGGGGCAATAGTGGGAGGGCTTCTAGTGTCCTGGCCCCACTGCTGGACCTCCTGATGGCACCTGGTATTTTTGGCCACTGTGTGACAGAAGAGTGTTGGACTGTATGGGCCATTGGCCTGATCCAACATTGGCTCTCTTATGTTCTTATGTCTGGGGCAAGGGATGCTCTGTATTCTTGGTGCTTGGGGGGGTCAACAGTGGGAGGGGCTTGTAGTGTCCTGGACCCACTGGTGGACCTCCTGATGGCACCTGGTGTTTTTGGCCCCTGTGTGACACAGAGTGTTGGACTGTATGGGCCATTGGCCTGATCCAACATTGGCTTCTCTTATGTCCAAACCTCCAGAGATTTCCAAACTTGGAGTCGACAACCCTCTGCAAGGCAGATTTTCTTGCCCACCATGATAAGGTTCCCACTTGCATTCAAGATGTTCTTTTTCTTTTGGGGGCGCTTCTAATCAAGCTGCACAATTTTATTTTTAAATTTCGTAGTTCATCTTTTTATGATGTGAAAAAAAGACCCGGGGAGGGACTACAACTCCCACAGTGCTTTGCAGAACTGTGCACGTGCAAAAAGCCTCCCAGTCTAAACAGATTGGTCGCCATTGCTGTCTATAAGAAACACAAGGAGGAAGAGTGAGTGGCAGGATTCTGTTCTTTTTTAAAGAGCATTGATTTGCCAGCAGTTTATGCGCTCGATGTTTTGCCTGCGGACTGAAGCGGTACGCAACAATGACTGATGGGCAGAGTGTTCCATCAGATTATGTGACAACGTGCATGCCGGAAAGCCAACTGTGCTGTCCTGCGTTGGGTTGGGAAGGAAGAGGAGGAGGAGGAGGAGGAGGAGGAGGAGGAGGAGGAGGAGGAGACTGGATTTATACCCTGCCCTTCAGTACCCAAGGAAGTCTCAGAGTGGCTCACAAATTCCCTTCCCTTCCCCTCCCCACAACAGACACCCTGTGAGGAAGGTGGGGCTGAGAGAGCTCTGACAGAAACTGCTCTTTTTCAAGGACAGCTGTGCCAGAACTACAGCTTGCCCATGGTCATCCAGAAGGTGCAAGTGGAGGAGTGGGGAATCAAACCCGGTTCTCCCAGATTAGAGTCCGCGCACTTAACTGGCTCACTGGCAGATGTATCGCATCTGCAGCGGATGATTCTAGGTGGTTTTTAATGTTTCCATCAGTCATGCCTTTCTCGTCATATCTGGGTCCGTTTCCCCCACATTCTTTCACAACAACAGTTCCAGTGTGTGCACACTGTTGTTCCTAGTGATGCTGTTACGTGCTGAGCCTGAGCGATCCCTGAATGAGGTCCTTGAACTGGATGAGCTTGCTCCCCAAGAACAATACCTGACCAGGATCCTGGGACTGACCAATAGATAAGTAGTGTAATGTAAATAGCCTATCCGAAATAGCTCAAAGGTATATAGCATCGAGATGCAATTCTTCAAAACAGTTTCGAGATGGTACATAACTCCCCAACAAATACATAAGTTTGACAGAAACAGTAGTCCAATGTGCTGGAAAGGATGCAGGCAGGAAGGGACTCACCTGCACTGCTGGTGGTCCCGCCCAAAGATTCAACGGTTTTGGAAAGCCGTTAAACAACAAATTGAGATCATCACATCACAAAATGCCGCCTTCACACCCGAGATCTTCTTATTGAATCATTGGGATGGCTCATTGAATCACTGGACGAACATCTTTCGGGTATGTTGTAGGTATGTAGGGCTCTCTTCCAGCTCTGCTCCTGCAGAGTGCAGGGGGTTGGACTAGATGACCTGCAAGATCCCTTCCAACTCTAACATTCTACGATTCTATAAAGTCACCGGAAAGACCTTGTCTCGACCCTGCTTGCCGCAGCCCGCTTAACAATCGCTACTTGCTGGAAATCCCCAACAGCACAAGCTGTGGGATCACCTCGTCATGGCTAAGATCTCTGACTCCCTCAACAGATCACAGACAACCGCGCCAACTCCCCTCCAAATTCGAGTCAACCTGGTACCCCATTGTCTCCCGTTTGCAGTCTCTAGACATTCTTCCCTCGAATCCTCTGTCCCTTAAATGGCTAATTCCGTAGGGTTATTTCTCTTCCAGCCAGGAAGGATAGCACCATTCCCTTATTCCACGCGTAATACAGGATATTATTAACTGCATTTAGGTCACAGGTGTAAGAGGCACCCTGTATGAAACACTGTATCACGTTTCTGTAGTTGGACGTACTGTGTTTTGTTTGATATATTGTATGTTAGTTAAAAAAGAAATAATAAAAGAAAGTAAATAGCCTGTCCTTGGGAGTGGGTGTATCTGGGGTATGGTGTTTGCATGCTTTATAAGCAAACCCTGCTGGGTGTCCTCGTCGTGTCCCCGAAATCACTAAAGAAACGAGAGCTGATAACTGCCATGTGTCCAGAACCCGGTATTTAACAGAAGCACTTTCCCCTTTTGAAACCAGTCTATCCAAAGCAGCAGGAGGTGGTGGCAGCTACAAGCATGGACGGTTTCAAGAGGGAATTAGATAAACATATGGAGCGGAAGTCCATCAGTGGCTATTAGCCACAGGGTATAGATGGGAATTCTCAGTCTGGGGCAGGTGATGCACTCTATTCTTGGTGCTGGGGGGCAGCAGTGGGAGGGCTTCTAGTGTCCTGGCCCCACTGCTGGACCTCCTGATGGCACCTGGTATATTTTGGCCGCTGTGTGACAGAGTGTTGGACTAGATGGGCCATTGGCCTGATTCAACATTGGCTTCTCTTATGTTCTTATGTTCAAAGCTGACAGAAAATATCACCCACTGGTGACGGTCCCCAATGGATCCCCAAAATAACCCAACACAGCCAGATGGGTAGACTGCTGACCAGTGTTCCCTCTAAGCCGAATTACTGTGAGCTAGCTCACAGTTTTTTTAGCCTCCAGCTCACAGACTTTTGTCTCGGCTCAGGAAGGGAGGGCTCCAGAGCAAACTAATGTATGCAGTGGCCCAATCGCTCGCTCACAGCTTTAATGCCAGCAGCTGGATTTTTGCTCGCAGGGCTCCACAGCTTAGAGGGAAGATTGCGGCTGGCCCCTTGCCTATACAGACACAACACCGAGGAGGGGACAGGCGACAGCAGCCGGAGAGGCTGGTGTGTCTGAGAGGAAGCAGATGGGGGTGAACATGCAGGGACTGGAGGATGGTAGTCCATTGGCTGACAGCAAGGCTTGTACAGGTGGTGAGCGGCTGTGATAGACACTGTAGCTAAAAGGAGATGGATGTCAGTTACACGCACAGGCAAAAGGAAGGTACATGTGGCAGATGGATTGGTGAGTGGCAGGTACATCCTGCCGGCAAGAGGCTTGATGGAGTATGCAGGAAGAAGAAGGATGTCGCTGCACACCGGCAGCACGAAACCTCTGTCAGTCTTACAATCTCAGGATGATACTCCTTCTTCCCTCCCTGCTCACGCTTGTACAACCGCCAGACCCCAGGGCCCTTTTTAAAAGCGCATTTCCAAAAACCCGCTTCACAAACATAACCGAAAGGGGAAGAGATTTCTCCACTTAAACTTGTCACGGCAGAAAAGAGTCGTGCGGGGCGGGGGTGGGAAGGCGGAAGGATCCTTAAACAAATCAGGCACAGCTTTATCCGAGCTTCAAACACCCGGGGGAGGTGAGCGGGCAGGGAAGGGGTGGGAGGAGGAAACCTTCTAAATACAAAACTTTCCCCCAAAAAAGAGAGGAGGATTTATCTTATAAAAAGAGAGAGAGAGAGAGAGAGAGTCCCACATTTCCGAGTCAGCCGAGTAGTGACAAAGTAATTTCCTTCTGGCAGTCTATCACGGCTGTCTAATTTCCAGTGACACCGCTCAGCTGCTGACTGTACTAACTGTCAGAGTCAATTAGCCGGAAGCTAGGAGCGCAAACTGTTTACGGGTGCTAAAATTCACTCCACACACTGTGCGGAAGTGAGAAAAAAATGACTCGTGGGGGCGGGGGGAAGGGGAAGGGAAAAAAATTCAGGAGCTTCTCATCTTAATGGCACCGGCTGCCTCCGCCACCAGAGGAGAAGAAGAGCCAGGCCCAGTGGAAGGAAAAGAAATTGACGCCGGAGGGACACGAAGGCGGACCGTCTCTCCTAGACAATGCACCGTGAGCCAATGGAACTCATGACCACTGGGTAAAGGCTGGGCCAGATCTCTCCTGGATGGGGTGCCGTCTTTCCAGTCTCACTAGGCCAGGGATGTCAAACATGCGGCCCAGGGGCCGGATCAAGCCCTTGGAGGGCTTCTGTCAGGCCTGCAGTGGAACCGGCTGTCTTCTGCTTCTTCTTCCAGTTCTGTTGCTACAGCATCAGCGTGGGCTTACAGATACACACCTGAACAGCATATACTCAAGATTGCAACGGCACACAGACATTTTGATGCCGTAATTCAGAGCGAGAGGTGTCGGTTCTCAGACACTGTTAAATACAGAAAACATTGCAAGAAGGCTAATGTTTTAAGCATGTTTTTATTTCAAGTAAAGGAACAAAACCCCTTTGTGTTTGTGTCCTTTATAAAGCTGATATCTCCGCCACCTGGCATGACATTTTATGACATGCACGGCCCGGCCCAACAAGGTCTCATTGATGTCAAATCCGGCCATGGTAACAAATGAGTTCGACACTGCTGTGCTAAGCTGAGAATTTCAGACTGAATGTGGTCGCCAGGCAAACACATCTTGTTCAGATTCCTGATTACATGGGAGGTGGATGCCTGGTCTGATCACCGCGCTGTTCCCAGGTGAAGCTCGGCTTCAGGACAGTGCAGTGCTGAGCTACTTGGTTATTGCAACCTGCCGTTTCTCGACTGTGAGACTGAATGACAACAACATCTGCCAGAAAAGAGAGCATATGCCACAGTAGCACAGACAGGTCATTAAACTGACAAACTTGTGTAAAGCGTGGGTTCACTTGCCTTCATTCTTTCTTTTCACTGGAGCAGCTGAATTATGCTTTAAATGCTCAGAAGCTAATCATTTGCCTGCTTTTAGTGCCTGAACATTCAGAACCACTTATTCAAGAAATGACTGTAAGATCAGCTGGGTTTATGGGCAGACCCGGAAGTCACATAGAGACACTTAAGTAATCAGTCTCACTTCAAAAGAATCAAAGTGAACTCCCCCCCTTTTTATTATGTGTCTTTTAAAAATTGGAGGCTGCAGTGGCAGGTGGAGGACAGGGAGAAATGGCACCGGTGGAAAAGGCTAGTCATGTGAGAAAATAGTTGTCAGCATGAAAGCAGACATAACCAAATTTATTTGGAAGCATCCAAACACCTTATCAAAGAATTCGCTCCCTGCTGGGGACTGGCAAGCATGAACTGAACCAGTAAAGTTCAGTTAGTTAACTAGTTAGTTAACAAGGTTAGCCAGTTGCAGCACGAATGGAATGTCTGTCTGAATCTGTCTGAACATTGTCCAGGCCCATCTGCAATTCCCCCCTAGCATAATGGTCCCAGTTCAAATCCTGCCTCCATTGCTACTTTTTCATATTAAATATAACATCAAGAGATCCAATCGTGGATACTTGAGGGAGAAGCCAACTCCTACATGGGGTAGAAAGGAGCAAGAATCCAGCAGCACCTTAAAGACTGGCAACATTTGTGGCAGGGGAGTAGCTTTCATGAGTCACTGCACACTTCTTTGGATATGGCTTCGAAGAAGTGGGCGGTGACTCACGGAAGCTCCTCCCCTGCCTCGGATTTTGCTAGTTGTTAAGATGCTCCTTCCTCTTTTCTACTGCAATAGAGAGACTAACACGGCCATCCTACACGGCGGTGGGAGAGGGAATAGCGGTAGGGAGGCAGCGGAAAGAATGGAAGGATGAGTAGACGGGCCAAAAAGAGACAGAGGAGGAGGAGGTAGTAACAGGTGTGTGAGATGGAGGAGGAAGGGGCGTGGTTTGGGAGGGGAAAGCGCCAAGAGGAGAAGGCGAAGACCGTGGTGGGAAGGTGGGGGAGAGAAGGAGGCGATGGCGCGGGAAGAGGAGGAAATGAGAGGGCTGGAGAAGGAGAAAGAGAGAAGAGGGGGAAGGCAAAGTGGAGGTGAAGGGGGAAGAAATAGGAACCAGTGGGGGTGGGGAATTGTGCCCCCTCCCTGTGCCCTGACCCAACCCCCCCTTGCCCCACTCCTACCCGCTTTTCCCTAGAAGTCAAAGAAAATTATATGAGATCCCCTTCACAGGTCTCCCCGGGCACAAGAAGAAGAAGAAGAAGAAGAAGAAGAAGAAGAAGAAGAAGAAGAAGAAGAAGAAGAAGAAGAAGAAGAAGAAGAAGAAGAAGAGGAAGAAGGAAGAAGAAGAAGAAGAAGAAGAAGAAGAAGAAGAAGAAGAAGAAGAAGAAGAAGAAGAAGAAGAAGAAGAGGAAGAAGAGGAAGAGGAGAGAGGAGGAGGAGGAGGAGGACGTGGAGGAGGAGACTGGATTTATACCCCACCCTTCACTACCCAAAGGAGCCCCAGAGCAGCTTACAAACTCCTTTCCCTTCCCCTCCCCATGACAGGCACCCTGTGAGGTAGAAGAAGAGAAGAGATTGGATTCATACCCCACCCTTCACTACTCAATGGTGTCTCAGGGCGGCTTACAAACTCCTTTCCCTTTCCCTCCCGACAACAGACACTCTGTGAGGCAGGTGGGGCTGAGAGAGCTCTGAGAGAACTAAAGAAGGAGGAGGAGGAGGAGGAGGAGGAAGAGGAGATTGGATTTATACCCCACCCTTCACTAACCAAGGGAGTCTCAGAGCGCCTTACAAACTCCTTTCCCTTCCCCTCCCCACAACAGACACCCTGTGAGGGAGGCGGGGCTGAGAGAGCTCTGACAGAAACTGCTCTTTTTTCAAGGACAGCTCTTGTCAGAACTGTGGCTTGCCTAAGGTCATCCAGCAGGTACAAGTGGAGGAGTGGGGAATCAAACCCAGTTCTCCCAGATTAGAGTCTGTGCACTTAACCACTACGCCAAACTAGTACTTTTCACCCACAGAAAAACGGGACTTTTTAAATTGGTTACAAACCAATGTGCTGGGATGTGCCACCAAGTCGCAGCCGACTTGCGGTGACCCCATAGGATTTATGGACAGAGGTGGTTTGCTGTTGCCTGCCCCCGCCTCCCAACTGCTGGTATTCCTTGGAGGTCTCCCATCCATTTGCTAGCCAGGGCCGACCCTGCTTAGCTTCTGAGGTCTGATGAGATTGGGTTAGCCTGGGCCAACCAAGTCGGGGCTACAAACCATTGCCAACTTAAGTTTAAAATGAAGACCTATACTACTTAATAGTAATTAAGCAGATCCTAATGATGTGAATAAATAGGGGTGGGCAAAAATGTGGCTCGGTTTATGGTTCGTGGAGGAACCACGAACTGAATCATGAACTGATATGAACCAGGAGGTTGGCTTGTGAACTGAACTGGTTCATATCAGTTCGTGACCCTGCTTTCTGCTCCCTGCTGCTTTTCACAGGGAGCAAAAAGCAGTGGGGAGCAGAAAGCAGGGAGTTAAACGGTTCTGAGCCATTTAAACCAAACGGTAGAGTGATGGGAAGCAGAAGGAAGGGGGTTAAATGTCTCAGAGCCATTTAAACCCCTGCTTTCTGCTCCCTGAAGCTCAGCTGTTTTTCATGAAGAGCAAAAAAACAGGGGGTTAAATAACTCAGAGCCACTCAAACCACGCATTTCTGCTCTTCACAAACCACCATAAATGGCCAGAAATTGCCTCAAAATTCATGGAAGTTTGTGGTGGCACTTTAGTTCACAAACGTCGCTTTGTGAACCATGAACCACAAAATTTGCGACGAACTTTAGTTCATGATGGCTATCCATATGCGTAAATTTCTTCTGGCCTAATTAACATCTCTAGGATCTGCGGTGGCTCAGAGGTTAAGACGCTGAACTGCAGACCAGAAGGTCAGTAGTTCAGCAGTTCAAGACCCTACTGCCGCGTGAGGGAGTGAGCGCCCATCTCTGGCCCCAGCTCCTGCAAACCTAGCAGTTCGAAAGCAAGAAATTGCAAGTAGATAAATAGGTACCTGCAAGAGTTGGACTATAAGGAAGGCCGAGTGCCAAAGAATAGATTCTTTTGAACTATGGTGCTGGAGAAGACTCTTGAGAGTCCCTTGGGCTGCAAGGAGATCAAATCAGTCAATCCTAAAAGAAATCAACCCTGACTGTTCCCTGGAAGGCCAGATCCTGAAGCTGAAGCTCAGATACTTTGGCCACCAAATGAGAAGGGAGCATTCACTGGAGAAGACCCTGATGCTGGGAAAGATTGAAGGTCAAAGAAGAAGGGGACGGCAAAGGATGAGATGGTTAGACAGTGTCACCGATGCAACGAACATGAAATTGAGCAAACTTCAGCGGACAGCGGAAGACAGGAGGGCCTGGCGTGATCTGGTCCATGGGGTCGCAAAGAGTCAGACTCGGCTGTGCAACTGAACAACAACAAATAGGTATCACTTCGGTGGGAAGGTAACAGCATTCCGTGCACCTCAGCATCTAGTCATGCCGGCCACATGACCATGGAGAAGTCTATGGACAGCGCTGGCTCTCCGGCTTGGAAACGGAAATGAGCACCATAACTCTAGAGTCAGATTCGACTGGCTTTCAAGCAAGGGAAACCTTTACCTTTAATGAATATCTTGTGACTGGAGGGCAAAGTGGAAATACCCGTAGGGGGTGTTTGTGTGTTCATATCTGAAGGGCCAGCACTTCCCAGTGGATCGGCCCCACCTATCAGATCTGTCTCCCGCTCGTCATGGTAACCAGAACGCCATCGTCTACGGCAGCCTCTGTGATCATTATTGATCAAAGCTGCACCCTGGAATTGGCGTACAACGTATCAAGAAATAACAGTCCCTTAAATGTCATTTAAAAAAAAAAAATTGTTAGGCTGAATTCACCAATTAGGAGCAGGATGCAGTTCTGTTAAGAACATAAGAACATAAGAGAAGCCAATGTTGAATCAGGCCAATGGCCCATCCAGTCCAACACTCTGGATCACACAGTGGCCAAAATATATCATGTGCCATCAGGAGGTCCAGCAGTGGGGCCAGGACACTAGCAGCCCTCCCACTGCTACCCCTCCAGCACCAAGAATAGAGTGCATCACCTGCCCCAGACTGAGAATTCCCATCTATACCCTGTGGCTAATAGCCACTGATGGACTTCTGCTCCATATGTTTATCTAATTCCCTCTTGAAACTGTCCATGCTTGTAGCTGCCACCCCCCCCCTCCTGTGGCAGTGAATTCCATATGTTAATCATTCTTTGGGTGAAGAAGTATTTCCTTTTATCTGTTCTAACCCGACTGCTCAGCAATTTCATGGAGTGCCCACGAGTTCTTGTATTGTGAGAAAGGGAGAAAAGGACTTCTTTCTCAACCTGCTCAATCCCATTCATAATCTTATAAACCTCGATCATGTCACCCCTCAGCCGTCGTTTCTCCAAGCTGAAGAGCCCCAAGCTGCAGACTACTGATTGGAAGGTATGCTCAAGGACAGGGGGTGCCTTCTTAAATCGGTGATGTGCCCCAGAAATCTTGGGACTGCAAACGGCCTAGAACAGTTGTAGCGCCTCGGTGCCCGAGATCCTAGACAAACCCCGATCTTAGTTCCCCAGAAATACTGGGGGCCGACAGATCTCAACTCACCCTTTCGACGTCCACTGGAGTTTGCACTGCTATTTTTAGCCAACCCACTTTCTTGTCGACGGCTCGTTCTCTTTCTCTCCTTCCCCAGGTGGTGGCTTTAGCCCAGAGCCCCTCCGCTTGCAAAATTTGTGATTACCTTGGGTATCGGTAGCATTCTCCCCTACCTGCGGCATTCATCTTTCGAAATATCTTGCAGACTCCCTCGTTTCGTACAAAGGACCCATCTGGGTGCTTATCCCATCCTGATATCCAAAGGAGCCGACGGCAGCACATCTTAATCTGGAGGAGGGTCACCCACGCCGCTTACCGCGAGCGGGACATGATACTCTAAGACGCTTACAGTGGTGCAGCTGTGACTGAGCCTCTTTTAGAGGTCAAGGAAGCAGCGTCCTGAAATTTAACCTCTTTGTGGAAGGGCATGTTTTTTTTTAAAAAAGAGAGAGAGCTGCATTTTTTAAAAAAGAGATAGCTGCATTTTTATGTGGCCAAAAATGAGTCTTAGATTGGCCAACTGTGGACCAGTTTAGTGGTTGTCCCCAGCCCAAAGGACGTCTGTTTGCCTCAACCAGGGCCAGGGCTTTTCTCTGCCCTGGCCCCTGCCTGGTGGAACATTCTCCCAGTCGAGATTAGGGCCCTGCGGGATCTTCTTCAGTTCCTCAGGGCCTGTAAGATGGAGCTGTTCCGCCAGGCCTTTGGCCGAGGCAGCAGACGTCGCTATATGGTCTCCCTGAGGTGGTTGTCACCTATCCACCAATCCATCTGTTAACCCAAATAATATGAAGAAGAAGAAGAGATTGGATTTATCCCCCGCCCTTCACTACCCAAAGGTGTCTCAGAGTGGCTTACAATCTCCTTCTCCTTCCCTTCCCCACAACAGACACCCTGTGAGGTCAGTGGGGCTGAGAGAGCTCTGACAGAAACTGCTCTTTTTCAAGAACAGCTGTGCCACAACTATTTATTTATTTATTTCTAATTCGATTTATATCCCGCCCTCCCCTAAGGCTCAGGGCGGCTAACAGTTGGGCTAAAGCCATAATTAAAACAATTAAAACAAGATAAAAACATAACAATAATATAACAAAGTGCTGGTGCTCTGATATCCCCAGATCCAAGATGGGTTCCGGTAGGGGGATCCGGACCAACAATATAAGTTCCAAAGTGGTAGATAGCCAGTCTTCTTTCCAGGGCCCACTTGCACTCAGATGGTATCTCTGCCAATTTTCGGCAACAGTGCATTGATGGAACAGTAGCAGCGGCAGCTCCTACTCGAATGCCCGGCGGAAGAGCTCCGTCTTGCAGGCCCTGCGGAACTGCGCCAGATCCCGCAGGGCCCGGATCTCCTTGGCTTGCCCAAGGTCATCCAGGAGATGCAAGTGGAGGAGTGGGGAATCAAACCCGGTTCTCCCGGATTAGAGTCCGCCCACTTAACCTCTACACCAAACTGGCTAAAGAACCATAGAACCAGTGACTGTCAGAAGTGTGACTGAGTTTTAATGTTCATTATTGCATAAATTTTTGTAACTCGCTTAATTTTAATCGTATGTATTGCACTGTTTTTATGATGCTACCCGCCTGGGCCCGCTTGCGGGATGGGCGGGCGACAAATACAAATAATAAATAATAAGTCTTGTCAAGTCGCAACTGACTTACAGCGACCTGGTAGAGTTTTCAAGGCAAGAGACATTCGGAGATGTTTGTCATTGCCTGAGTCTGTGTAGCGACCCCGGGCTTCTTTGGTGGTCTCCCATCCAACTACTAACCAGGGCTGACCCTGCTTAGTTTCCAAGATCAGAGGAGACTGGACTTGCCTGGGCTATCCAGGTCAACTTAATACCATGGATATTTAGCCCCACTTCTTGACATGTAGGAAATGTGGCTGCCACTGCTCTCTGTGGTAGGCTGGATGGCCATCTGACAGCAACGCAGATTCGATGAACTCAGGCTGATCACAAGCAGGGAGGGCAGGAAGGGCTGTCTCAGCGCTTAGTTCTCGTGGCCCTTTCTTGCACGCCCAGGGAAATGCTGATGGCCACTTTGGGGCCAGGAAGCCATTTTTCTCCAGGCCAGTTTGGCTGGGGATCCTGGAGGAATGTTGACATCTTCTGGGCATGGAACGGCGGTCCCTGTGGGTGTGGAGGGGGAGGGATTTGTGAATTTCCTGCCTCGTGTGGGGGGTTGGACTAGATGACCCTGGAGGTCCCTTCAACTCTATGATTCCAACTCCACGTGGCTCCAGAGACAGATACTAATTGCAAGTTATTAATATTGTGATCACATGCAGCTGCGTAGCTTCAAGTGCCACCAAACGGTGGCTGGCTTGTGGGGACGCTGTACAGTTTTCGGGACGAGAGGGGAACAGAGGTGCTTGGCCATTGCCTGGCTCTGCATCACAACCCTGGGCTTCCTCGATGGCCTCCCGTCCACGTACTAACCAGGGCCAAACCTGCTTTGCTTCCAAGATCAGAACAGATCAGACTAGCCCGGGCTACCCAGCTCTGGGCCCTGTGCACTTAAAGGTAAGATGGTAAAGGTAAAGGTTTCCCTCGCTCAAAAGCCAGTCGAATCCGACACTAGGGTTGCGGTGCTCATCTCCGTTCCCAAGCCGGAGAGCCAGCGCTGTCCGAAGACGTTTCTGTGGTCATGTGACCGGCATGACTAGATGCTGAGGTGCACGGAACGCTGTTCCCTTCCCACCAAAGTGGTACCTATTTCTCTACTTGCAATTTCTTGCTTTCGAACTGCTAGGTTGGCAGGAGCTGGGGCCAGAGACGGGAGCTCACTCCATCCTGCGGCACTCGGGTCTCAAACTGCTGAACTATCGACCTTCCGGCCTGCAGTCCAGCCTGCACTGGCTCCGGTTCAAATCAAGGGACTTGGTGTAACTCTGTTTAGGATTGCATTGTTAGCCTACCAGAGAAAGACCCTGGGGAGCTGGCACACAAACGTAGAACCAGTCACTTGTTATTGATTAAGAAAGCCAAACAGAAGATCCTTTGCTTTTCTACAGGGGAAAAAAATGTCTGCAGTAGTCTTCCAGGCTGTTCATAGGACAACCCTTGAAGACTGTCCAGAAGCATCAGGTGACCCAGAGTGCACAAGCCTTCTCCTTCCTGGTGGATCTCAGATGGCGCAAACATTGGAGGTGGTTCTACCACAGCTGCGCCCATTTATTTCTTGGTCCAGTTCAAGGCCTTGGGTCCTTCAAGTTAAAAACTCTTCCATAATTATAGGGTTAACTGTGCTTGTGTTAGTCAACAGGAAGTCACCTGGTTATTGTACCCAATCTGTTTACTAATCCAGAAAAGCCCATGAATGTTGCAGGTGGGTCTAGTAAAATGAGCCGGCCCTTTTGCCCTGTGACTGGGAATCAATCTATTTGGCTATTTAGCATATTGGGGTCTCGTCCTCCCTTTGTGTTGTTGGAGGACAAGAGGTGCCATTCCTGTTGTATCTCTCTAGCAGAGAAGAAGAAGAAGAAGAAGAAGAAGAAGAAGAAGAAGAAGAAGAAGAAGAAGAAGAAGAAGAAGAAGAAGAAGAAGAAGAAGAAGAAGAAGAAGAGGAGGAGGAGGGGAGGAGGAGGAGGAGGGAGGCTGGATTTATACCCCACCCTTCCCAGTCTCAGAGCGGCTTACAAACTCCTTCCCCTTCCCCTCCCCACAACAGACACCCTGCAAGGTAGCTGGGACTGAGAGAGCTCTTGACAGAAACTGCTCTTTTTTTCAAGGACAGCTGTGCCAGAACTATGGCTTGCCCAAGGTCATCCAGCAGCTGCAAGTGGAGGCATGGGGAATCAAACCCAGATCAGAGTCCACGCACTTAACCACGACACCAAACTGGCTCTCTTGGTGGGCTCCCATCCAGTTCCTAGTGTTTTCTTCTTTTGCATCCTGTTTACCTTTTTCCCATGTTAACTTTCTAGTAAGCTTTTATATTTTTACAACCATACACATGGGCTCAGTCTCTCACTCATTGCTCTGCTGATTAAATCTCTGCTTAACTAGATTTGTCTGAGCAATACCTATCGCAAGGTGACGTTGCTGACCCAGAAAGTTCCCAAGAAGGATCAGGAGAGTTGGATACGGCTTGTGAGGGGAATGTCCAAGAAGGAAGGGGAATCCATGTTGGCAGAATTCAGTGAAGTTGTGGCCACGGACACAGCAGATAAAGGGGAACCAGACGTAGAAGAGCTTTATAAATGGGACTAACCAGAAAGCTGGGAAGCTATTCTACAAACTAGAGGAGAGGATAAGACACTCCATCTTGCTGGCACAACTGGGGAGTGGAGGTTGTCAGATGTGTGGCTGATTGTCAGTGCAGTAGTCCTGACCTCTTTTGCTGGAAGAAGAGGAAGAGAAGAGATTGGATTTATACCCCGCCCTTCACTACCCCAAAGGAGTCTCAGAGCGGCTTACAAACTCCTTTCCCTTCCCCTCCCTGCAACAGACACCCTGTGAGGAGGAGGAGGAGGAGGAGGAGGAGGAGGAGGAGGAGGAGGAAGAAGAAGAAGAAGAAGAAGAAGAAGAAGAAGAAGAAGAAGAAGAAGAAGAAGAAGAAGAAGAAGAAGAAGAAGAAGAAGAAGAAGAAGAAGAGGAGGAGATTGGATTTATACCCCGCCCTTCACTACCCCAAAGGAGTCTCAGAGCGGCTTACAAACTCCTTTCCCTTCCCCTCCCCACAACAGACACCCTGTGAGGTAGAAGAAGAGGAAGAAGAGATTGGCTTTATACCCCACCTTTCACTACCCAGGGGAGTCTCAGAGCGGCTTACAAACTCCTTTCCCTTCCCTTCCCCACAACAGACACCCTGGGAGCAATGTTCCCTCTAAGCTGAGTTAGTATGAGCTAGCTCAGATTTTTAGCCTCCGGCTCACACATTTTTGTCCTAGCTCAGGAAGGATGGCTTCAGAGGAAACTAATTTATGCAGTAGCCATATCGCTCGCTCACAACTTTAATGCCAGTAGCTTACGAGGTAGAATTTTTGCTCACAAGTCTCCACAGCTTAGAGGGAGCACTGCCTGGGAGGTAGGTGGGGCTGAGAGAGCTCTGACAGAAACTGCTCTTTTTCAAGGACAGCTGTGCCAGAGCTTGTGACTGACCCAAGGTCACTCCAGCAGGTGCAAGTGGAGGATTGGGGAATCAAATCCAGTTCTCCCAGTGTAGAATCCGCGCACTTCACCACTACACCAGACTGGTTGTCTAGGAAGAGTGGGTGGAACAGGACCTACAGATGGACAATGATTTGGGGTGAAACTCTGTGGTCCTGATCAGACGGCTCTTTAGATCCACGACGACATGCACAATTTCCTGGTGGATTTAAGCGGAACGACCAGACACAAACATCTGGGAAACGCCCCTGTTCTGTAGACATCCCATTTTGCTATGCCTCGTAACTGGACTTAAAAGATAGCACTTTAAATCTGGAGTTTTCTGGAGCCAATGAGACGACAGCGGACCTTCACCCGTCCGATCGTGCCACCAGCGTGCAATCCTCCCGCCGGGGTGGTCTGACGTCAGACCATCCCGAACGGGTGTGTTTTAAAAAAAATCACTACCCGATATATGCTTAAACGCAGGAGGCTGCGGAACCCCAATTCAGCGCCACGAAGAATTTTATGTTTATGAATGACCCATCACTTTAAGGACGATCGGTTAATGGGATGGGACCTGGAGGGAGGATGAGTCTTCTAACGTGCAAAATAGTCCCTCCATTGAGCATGATCTCAGTGGCAAGGGGGGTGGCCGGGACTCCTTTAGTCCATCCCTGCAAGCGCCTCAGATCTACAGGGACGTGCAGTCACGCCTATGCATATGCGCAAAAAGGGTTTTTTTTTAAAAAAACAAACCCACAAAATACCACACTGCGTGCACCTCCTACAGTGGATGCCGTCTAGACAATTCACCGTGGAAGCAGTGCGCGGTAAGGCAATTCCCACGGGGGATGTCTGATCGCGCGAGGACGCATTGAAAAGATCTGGATCAAATCTGAGCCGTCATAATGGCGGGATTAGCTGCCCGTAGGAGCGCACCCTTTATCTCTCAATCTAGATAATCCACGACGTTATATAGGATTCAACGTGAGGCTTTCCATCTGGACCAGAACTGGAGCCCAGCACTGCAGATATCGTCATGATTTACCTCAAGTAATGTCTGTATTTTCCTGACCCGATTGGCCCAGGGGACCCCGACCCTGCCAGTGCTCAGAAGCTAAGCATGGTTCACGCTGGTTAGTAGCCAAGGAAGCCCAGGGTGGCTAAACTGAGTTAGCATGAGGTTAGTGCACAGTTTTTTAGCCTCCGGCTCACACATTTTTTGTCTTAGCTCAGGGAGGGAGGGCTCCAGCGCAAACTAATTGATGCAGCAGCCACATTGCTTGCTCACAACTTCAATGCCAGCAGCTCGCAAAGTAGGATTTCTGCTCATGAGACTCCATAGCTGTTTAGTATGAGACGTCCGTCAGCCCTTAACTAGTGATTCAGCTTTATTCAACCCGACAGTAAGCCAACACACGGAACTGGAGAGCGACAAGCTCTCTTTTTAAACTATCCGGGCTATCATAACCACGCCCCTAAACGAGTTAACAACCAATGAAACAAGATAGGTAACAACCAATGGTTTTACTTCCCTCCGGAACATCTCCACCTACTCTGATTGGTCTGCTATGCAGAGCAGCCAGTCAGAATGTTTATTTTCAGATACCAGCATAACTTGTAAGCTCAGGCACATTCTTTAGATTAGATTAGATTAGATTAGATTAGATTAGATTAGATTAGATTAGATTAGATTAGATTAGATTAGATTAGATTAGAGTGCGCGGACTCTAATCTGGGAGAACCGGGTTTGATTCTCCACTCCTCCACTTGGACCTGCTGATGTGACCTTGGGTCAGTCACAAGCTCTGGCACAGCTGTTCTCTCAAGGACAGTTTCTGTCAGAAGTTCTCTCAGCCCCACCGACCTCACAGGGCGTCTGTTGTGGGGAGGGGAAGGGAAAGGAGTTTGTAAGCCGCTCTGAGACGCCTTTGGGCAGTGAAGGGCAGGGTATAAGTCCAAACTCCTCTTCTTCTTCTTCTTCTTCTTCTTCTTCTTCTTCTTCTTCTTCTTCTTCTTCTTCTTCTTCTTCTTCTTCTTCTTCTTCTTCTTCTTCTTCTTCTTCTTCTTCTCAATACACAACAATAGCTTAGAGGAAGCATCGCTCTGTACATTGCTTGCCTTGATCTGATGGCCCAGGTAGCCTGGTCTTGTCAGGTTTCAGAAGCTCAGCAATGTCAGCCCCTGTTAGTGCTTGGATGGGAGACCACCAAGGAGGTCCAGGGTTGCTATGTGGAGCTAGGTAAAGGTAAAGGTTTTCCTTGCTCGAAAGCCAGTTGAATCTGACTCTAGGGTTGCAGTGCTCATCTCCGTTTCCATGCCGAAGAGCCAGCACTGTCCTAAGACGTTTCCATGGTCATGTGGCTGGCATGACTAGACGCCAAGGTGCACGGAACGCTGTTACCTTCCCACCGAAGTGGCAACTATTTATCTACTTGCAATTTCTTGCTTTCGAACTGCTTGGTTGGCAGGAGCTGGGGCCAGAGACGGGAGCTCACTCCGTCATTCGGCACCCTCGGGTCTGGAACTGCCGAACTTTTGACCTTCCAGCTTGCAGTTTAGCATCTCAACCACTGAGCTAGGCAACGGCAAACGGACTCGCTTCATCTCTTGCTTTGACCTGGATGGCACAGGCTAGCTCAGCCTCAACAGGTCTTGAAAGCTAAGCAGGGTTGGCCCTGGTTGGATGGGACACCACCAGTGTTCCCTCTAAGCTGAGTTAGTGTGAGCCAGCTCACAGTTTTTTAGCCTCCGGCTCACACATTTTTGTCTTAGCTCAGGACGGATGGCTCCGGAGCAAACTAATTTATGTAGCGGCCAAATCGTTCGCTCGCAACTTGAATGCCAGCAGCTCACAAAGTAGAATTTTTGCTCACAAGACTCTAGAGGGAACATTGGACACCACCAAGGAAATGAAGAGTTTCTATGCAGAGGCAGGCAACAGCAAACCACCTCTGAACATCCCTTGCCTCGAGGAGGAGAAGAAGAGGAGGAGGAGGAGGAGGAGGAGATTGGATTTGTTCCCCGCCCTTTTCTCAGAGTCTCAGAGTGACTTACAGTCTCCTTTCCCTTCCCTTCCCCTCCCCACAACAGACACCCCTGTGAGGTAGGAGGGTGTCAGTTTCCAAAGCAAGTAGATCCAAGCATTCTTGTTTTAAGAAGGGCTTTATTGGAATACAGTGCTAAAACCCACAGTTAAGGATCAATGTCAGGAATGGCGAGAGAAGCGGCGCAAGCAAGGTTATAGTGTGATGCAAAATGCTACTAGCAAATGAACTGTAAGCGCGCACGTGGGAAACTCCCGGCGGGAGAGTTTACTTAATAGGCGGGAGACGACTCCCTCCTCCCCTCGTCTTCACAGGACTGGAAAATTCTCATAAGCTCAAGAATAGCCCAAAGCCCACATTCAAGGCCACCATGATAAGACCAGGCAGCAGGGAAGAAGCTCCCACGTTACTGCCAGCATACCTACGCAAGCGCAAAGCGGGGACGAGATAGGGAACACAGAACAATGGACTCAGTGTAAAATAGCAAACAGACCTTTCTGACAGAGGGGCTGAGAGAGCTCTTTCCAGGACCGTCCTTGAGAGAAAAGCTCTGACAGAACTGTGGCTTGCCCAAGGTCACCCAGCAGCTGCGAGTGGAGGAGTGGGGAATCAAGCCTGGTTCTCGCAGACCAGAGCCTGCGCACTTAACCATGACACCAAACGCGGTCTCCCTAAGTTGGCTACAGCTTGATCGCACCTTCCACCAACAACAGCATTTGTGTTTTATTAGCATTTTTTTTTAATTGTAAGAATAGTTGTTCATTGGCTGTCTTTTGGGGGTGGGTGGGGAATCGATGGACCAGTGATGGGCATCCATCCTCCCACTCCTGGCCACTCCACACCCTCCTTGGTCAAAGGTAGAAAGGAAGGGGGGATATGATTGCCACGGAGATGGTCCCTGATAAGCCTATCGCGTTCTCATCCCGCCTTTCTTCCTGAGAGTTCCGGGCAGCATGCTAGGTTCACCCACCCATTATTTTACCCTCAAAACAGCCCTACAAGCTACATTAGGTGGGGAGACTCAGGGAGCAACCAGGTACTGAGGATTTCTCATTCACAATCAATATTTTTAAAATTCAAAATAGTTCCATTGAATTAGCTGCTGAAGATTTTCCAGGCTGCCTGGCCGTGGTCTTGGCATTGTAGGACCTGATGCTTCACCGGTAGCTGTGACTGGCATCCTCAGAGGTAGAACACAGAAAGATGGAGTCCTCTCTGTGAAAAAACACAAAAGGTTCTACACCTGACAATAGCACTACGGATAAGATTAGAATTTCAACAGCCAATCCACATACAAAAGAACCTCCTCAGGAAACAATCCATAGACAAAAGAACCTCCTCAGGAAACAATCCATAGACAAAAGAACCTCCTCAGGAAACAATCCATAGACAAAAGAACCTCCTCAGGAAACAATCCATAGACAAAAGAGCCTCCCCAGGAAAGCTCCTCCATTAGCGTGTTCATAGCCTGGAGAACTCCTACAAGATAATGACTCAGCCCAACCCCACCTTCCTGAGTAGATATAAATCACCTGCCTACCATTTGTCTTCTTCTCAGCTCGACAAAGAGAGGACTCCATCTTTCTGTGTTCTACCTCTGAGGATGCCAGTCACAGCTACTGGCAGAACGTCAGGTCCTACAATGCCAAGACCACGACCATACAGCCCGGAAAATCTACAACAACTAATGAACTCCAGCCATGAAAGCCTTTGACAACAGCTCCACTTAATATTTAAATGCAAATCTAACTCAGTTTTTATTTCAATGCAAATGGAACCCACCCAATGTGACTCAGGTTTCCATTGCTGTGGGGATAGTCTGGAAAATGCTCTGGAGCGGATGAAGAAGTCCAGCCTTCAACGGACTGAGAATTACCAGGCCAGAGGCGTGTAGTTCCACTTACTGAAAATCCCAGAGGGCTTTCTGAGAAACGTAGACTTTCCAGGTAAAGCCCAGAGCCCCTCCAAAGTCAATAACTGCTTAGCTTGACCTTCATTTAATTTTCTTCATTCACATTTTAATCAGAGACAAACTCTTGACTGTCATTAGCTTGATTTGAAATGGACAAGTCAAATTAATTGCGCTAATTGAATGTGGCATCCCGCATTAAACAAAGTTACCATCCCGGGTCTCTCGGAAGGGGATGAGGATTCGTCATGGGGGGACAAGGGGAGGTCTTCAAGGCAGGAATCCACAACGCTTGATCGGTTCCTGTTCCTGTCCTGTCCATTCGTGGCAGACTACACCTAACGGCCCTTGCGGCCACTTTGCGAGGAAACTTTTTGCGGGGAACCAAGTAAAGCCACACACGACCTGATGGTTGCACCTCACTCCAAGATCCTAGAACACACCTCTGAGATTAGTAGCCCAGTCAGGTCAAGTGAGAAGATGCCCTCTGTCATCCCTGGATATGAGAATGAAGAAGAAGAGAGAAGAGATTGGATTTATATCCCCCTCTTCACTACCCACAGGAGTCTCAGAGCGGCTGACAATCTCCTTGCCCTTCCCCTCCCCACAACAGACACCCCCTGTGAGGGAGGTGGGGCTGAGAGAGCTCTGAGACAAACTGCTCTTTCAAGGACAGCTCTGAGAGAACTTGTGACTGGCCCAAGGTCACACCAGCAGCTTCATGTGGAGGGGTGGGGGATCAAACCCGGTTCTCACAGATTAGAGGCCACACTCCTAACCATGATGCCAAATTGGCTCTCAATTGAGTTCCAAAATGGAACTCTGAGGCCAAATTCTCAAATGCGCCTGTGGAGTGACTCTTGACTCACAGCAGGTCTTGAACCAGTGACCTGAGGCACAGGTTCATTTTGCATGTCACTGCCCAGCTCTGGCCAAAATAACTGGAGGGATACTAGCCACAGAATCTCTACGTTGGAGAAGAGACGCTTGTGAGGTAATATGATTGCCACCTTTCAGTGCTTAAAAGGATGTCACATAAAGGAAGAGGCGGGTATGTTTTTGGTTGTGTTGGATGACAGGGACTAATCCATATAAACTACAGCAAAGGAGGTTTCCACTAAATTTGAAGAACTTCCTGACGATGAGCTGTGGTTTGGCACTGGAACAGTCTCCCTTGTCAGGTGGAAGATTGTTCATCATTGAAGGTTCTTAAGTATCATTTGGAGATACCTACCTGTTGGGGATATAAAAGCTGTAGTTAGTTCCTGGGTTGGCAGGAGGTTGGACTAGATGACCTTGGTGGACCCTTCCTACTCAGAGATTAAACAAAGAAACAAATAAATAAAAACTTCTTGCCTCAGGAGGCCCAAGCGGCTCAGGTGATACTTCCCAAATCTATAACAGGTTATAAGAACATAAGAGAAACCAATGTTGGATCAGGTCCAATGGCCCATCCAGTCCAACACTCTGTGTCACACAGTGGCCAAAAATACCAGGTGCCCTCAGGAGGTCCAGCAGTGGGGCCAGGACACTAGAAGCCCTCCCCCCACAATCACCAAGAATGCAGTGCATCACTTGCCCCTATCTGTAAAGGTACATAAGAACATAAGAACATAAGAGAAGCCAATGTTGAATCAGGCCAATGGCCCATCTAGTCCAACACTCTGTCACACAGCAGCCAAAATATACCAGGTGCCATCAGGAGGTCCAGCAGTGGGGCCAGGGCACTAGAAGCCCCTCCCACTGCTGCCCCCTCCAGCACCAAGAATAGAGTGCATCACCTGCCCCAGACTCAGAGTTCCCATCTATACCCTGTGGCTAATAGCCACTGATGGACTTCTGCTCCATATGTTTATCTAATTCCCTCTTGAAGGTAAAGGTTTCCCTTGCTCAAAAGCTATTAGAATCCGACTCTAGGGGGAGGTGCTTAGCTCCGTTTCCAAGCCGGAGAGCCAGCACTGCCCGAAGACTTCTCCATGGTCATGGGGCTGGCATGACTAAACGCAGAGGCGCACGGAACACTGTGACCTTCCCACCGACACGGTACCTATTTGTCTACTTGCGATTTCTTGCTTTCAAACTGCTGGGTTGGCAGGAGTTCACAGTGTGGGCAGCTGCACCTTTCGTGCGATGTCTGTTGGCTTCTCAAAAACATCTGGTGAGCTGCCGTAGAAAATGGAACGCTGAACTCGACGGTGCCGAGGTCCTAGCTTGCCTCGGGTGCAAAACGATCCTGGGCCAGCCCTGGATGGGTCTCCGTACTGAAAAAATTTGGACTCGTGGGTCTGCATGGTGTTATGGTTAAGAGTGGTGGACTCTAATCTGGAGAGCTGGGTTCGATTCCCCATTCCTCCTCTTTGTGAAGGCTGCTGGGTGACCTTGGGCCAGTCACGGTTCTCTCAGAACTCCCTCAGCCTAGGGAGGCCAGTCCTCAGTTGGGGGCGGGGGAAATCCCCTGGTTTCATGGGTTCTTGCCTGCTGCCGGCCATCTGGCTGGCAGGAGGGAACACCCCCCCTCAACAGCAACCTGGAACAATGTGCCTACATCACCCAGAAGTGATGTAGGGACATTGGCGATGTTGGGGGAGGTGACACTCTGGTTTTGGGGCAAAACTCTATGGTTTGAGGGTGATTTTACCATAGAGTTTTCCCCAAAAACCAGAGCGTCGCCCCTGACGTGCCCACGTCACGTTCAAGTGATGTAGGTAGAGCACACAACGTCACTTCCAGCAATGTCTGGACATCGGAGGTGATGTTTCCGACTTCTGGAGCATCCCCCCATCCCCCTATCTCAGCCCCACTTACCTCACAAGGTGCCTGTTGTGGGGAGAGGAAGAGGAGGCGATTATAAGGTGCTTTGAGACTCCTTGAGGTAGAGAGAGTAAAGGTAAGGGTTTCCCCTTGCTCGAAAGCCAGTTGAATCCGACTCTAGGCCTGTGGTGCTCGTCTCCGTTTCCAAGCCGAAGAGCCAGCGCTGTCCGAAGATGTTTCCGTGGTCACGTGGCTGGCATGACTAGACGCCAAGGCACACAGAACGCTGTTTCCTTCCCACCAAAGCGGGTACCTATTTATCGACTTGCAATTTCTTGCGTTCGAACTGCTAGGCCGGCAGGAGCTGGGACCAGAGACGGGAGCTCACTCTGTCGTGCGGCACTCAGGTCTGGAACTGCTGAACTACCGACCTTCCGGTCTGCAGTTCAGCATCGCACACACACGCACCAATGCCTGTTCCTCTTCTACCGTTCCAAAAAGCTTGGGGAACCGCTGGTCAGGAGCAAGCACAAGCCCCTGACGAAAGGACGGGGTGGGGTGGGGGGAATGAGACAAGAGACACTCTGTCTGAGAGGCCGCCCCCCCCAGGATCTGAGCATGCCCTCCCTTTCTGGCGACACGTCCCGCGACAGGTGAACATTTCCAGAGCGATCGACTATCAAGCTAAGGCCCAGAGAAAGAGAGCGCTCGCAGGTGACAGAGAGCACATTATTTGCCATGTCGCCCCTTTGTACGGGTGATGAGGGAGGAGGGCGCGGGGGAGGAAGGCGTAAACAGGAGACAGGTTTGTCAGCCGCCTCCTTAAGAAGAGGGCCCACAAACAGTGCCGCCACTACTGAGCCGAGCTTCTCCCAATTAAATTTAACAAGAGATGTCTCTGAATCTTTCATGAGCCGTCGTAAAATTTTAGCCCAGCTGTCGGCTCGCTCTCTCTCTCTCTCTCCGCCTCTCCCTCCCCGCCGCCCTTCTCTTTTTTTAAACTGCACGACACTTTGTCTATCAAGCCACGGCTTTTCTTTTGTAGTGACATAAATAATTTCTGGACAACTTTCAAGGGGGCTCCCGGATCCCAGGTGAGGCCGGGCCAGGCGAGATGAGGGCCAGAGGAGGCCTCCCGATGACCCGCCACTGCCACACTCCACTTGTCCATCAAAAGCGACGGCTGGAGGGGGGGAGGTTGCCTTGTGATTTGTTTGGCTTTGTTACTTTCTTATTTGCCTCGCCACCGTTTTCCTCCCCCCCCGCTCCACCTGCCGCGTGATTGGCTGTCACTTTAATTATCCGGCGGCCCCTCAACATGCCGGCAGGTAACCCAGCCGTACGCAGCCATCAAAGTGCTTCCCGGGTCTCCGCGTGTTTGTGTGCAGTTTTTCAGCCGCTTTCAATTAAAGCTCTGAGCCAGCCTGAAAGAGAAGTTTGGGCTTCTGCTAAAGAGGAGCAGAAGAAGAGGGAGGAAACGAAAAGGGGGAGCAGCCGTCGGGTTAACTACGCCGGAGCGAAGCAGGCCTGGCTTTTGCAAACAGAGTTCAAAGAGGGGTGAGACCCCGGCCACCTTAGACATCTCCATCGAGATGAACAGGAGGTCGGAAACGGCCTGCAGCCCCTCCTGCTGCCTTTCTCCACTTTCAGCAGCTGTTGGCTGTGATGTTATGGATATTCATACACATTCCAAGTGCTGAGGTGAAAGGGTCAGTGCTGGAAGAAGAAGAGTTGGATTCAGGGGTCATTTCCTGCCGGAGCATCCCAGAGCAGCACTCCAGCAGTAATGAGCCTAGGCCCCGCCCTCTTCCGAGGGGGGAGAATTAAATGCCTGGCTTCCCTGCACAATCTTCATGCAGGGAAGCCAGGCATGTCTGCTGGGCTCCCCTTCCTGTCTCCAGCCAGCCCAGGCTGGCTGGAGACAGGAAGAGAAGCCGGGCAGATATGCCCTCCTTTCCCCCTGAGCCGCTCCACTTTCGCGGAGAGACTGGGGGAAGGATTTAAATGCCTGGCTTCCCTGCTCAACCTTCTAGCCATGGGGCACTCAGAGCAGATCATGCAGGGAAGCCAGGCATGTCTGCTGGGGTCCCCTTCTGGAGACAGGAATGGAAGCTGGGCAGATATGCCCTCCTTTCCCTCTGAGCCACTCTGCTTTTGCAGAGAGACGGGGGGGGCAGATTTAAATGCCTGGCTTCCCTGCCCAACCTTCTAACCATGGGGCACTCAGAGCAGATCGCAAAGGGAAGCCAGGCGTGTCTGCAGGGCTCCCCTTCCTGTCTCCAGCCAGCCCAGGCTGGCTGGAGACAGGAAGGGAAGCCAGGCAGAAATGCCCCCCTTTCCCCCTTGAGCCTCCTGGAGCCCAGCAGACATGCTCTCCTTTCCCCCTGAGCCTCCTTTCCCGTGTCAGGCACCTGGAGAAGATGGAGCAGGGAAGGCAGGCATGTCTCCCTGCCTGCTCTTCCTTCTCCAGCCAGCCTGCTGCAGCTCATAGTTTATACTGGAGGAAGTCCACCCCCACCCCCACCCCACTTTCAGTTGGTTTGATTTATTTATTTATTTATTATATTTCTTGGACTCTCACTCCTCCCAAAGGGTCTTGCTCTTGTTTACATGTCTATGTGTAATGGAACAGTCTGCTCTTCCCTTAATATCTGTGTGATTTAGTTTGGTCCTGTTGGGTGGAGCTCTTGTTTCACTTTAGTTTTTATATGTTGAATGGACCAGAGAACAGGTGGCTGAGTGAGTACTCTAGCCTGGGAACTCACAGCCAAAGGAGGACCTTTCAAATGTAAGCCTTCAAGCTCCTTTTTAACTGCTGGTGGGGGAATTCAGAACTTGGGGAAAGCAAACATACACAGAGGCTTTCGTTTTCTTCCCCTTTCTTTCCATTTCTTTGCTCCCTTTCTTTCCCTTTCCCCCGTTTCTTTCCCTTTCCTCCCATTTCTTTTCTTTTCCTTTCCTTTCTTCTGTTTCTTTCTATCCCTTCCTTTCCATTTTTTTCCTTTTCCCTTCCTTCCTTCCTTCCTTCCTTCCCTCCCTCCCTTCCCTCCCGCCTGCCCTCCTTCCTTCCTTCCTTCCTTCCTCCCTTCCCTCCCTCCCTTCCCTCCCGCCTGCCTGCCCTCCTTCCTTCCTTCCTTCCTTCCTTCCTTCCTTCCTTCCCTTCCCTCCCGCCTGCCTGCCCTCCTTCCTTCCTTCCTTCCTTCCCTCCCTCCCTTCCCTCCCGCCTGCCTGCCCTCCTTCCTTCCTTCCTTCCTTCCTTCCTTCCCTCCCTCCCTTCCCTCCCGCCTGCCCTCCTTCCTTCCTTCCTTCCTTCCTTCCTTCCCTCCCTTCCCTCCCGCCTGCCTGCCCTCCTTCCTTCCTTCCTTCCTTCCTTCCTTCCTTCCTTCCTTTTCCCCTCTCTTTCAGCTAATGAGTTAGGCTATAACCAGCTTAAGTAAAGGTTAACAGTCAACAAACACAAAATGTGCCGAACAAAGCTTGAGTCCAGTGGCACCTTTAAGACCAATGGAGTTTAATTCTGGGTCTAAGCTTTCATGTGAATAAACTTTGTTGGTCTTAAAGGTGCCGTTGAACTCAAACTTTGGTCTGTTGCGCTGGAACAGATATTCTTGAGTACCACTGCTGATGAAACATTGAGCTGCTATCCTACCTTAAGCATGTGTGGACAGGAGGTGTTGGGTCCACCCTAATCATCTGTTCAAGTACCTTTGTGAAGTCTTTTGTACAGTGTAACCCTATTGCCTGTGCAGAAGAGCCTTCTTGAATAATTCTGGCTTGCATAGATTCAGGTGAGTGTTGGTCTGTAGCAACAGAACACAGTTTCTGTCCGGGGGCACCTTTAAGACCAACAAAGTTTAATTCTGCGTATAAGCTTTCGTGTTTCACGCACTCATTTATTTGCCAGTTTGGTGCAGTGGTTAAGTGCGCGGACTATAATCTGGGAGAACCGGGTTTGATTCCCCACTCCTCCACTTGCATCTGCTGATGTGACCTTGGGTCAGTCACAAGCTCTGGCACAGCTGTTCCTGAAAGAGCCATTTGTGTGAGAGCTCTCTCAACCCCACCTACCTCACAGGGGTGTCTGTTGTGGGGAGGGGAAGGGAAAGGAGTTTGTAAGCCGCTCTGAGACTCCCTTGGGCAGTGAAGGGCAGGGTATAAATCCAATCTCCTCTTCTTCTACCTCACAGGGGGTGTCTGTTGTGGGGAGGGGAAGGGAAAGGAGTTTGTAAGCCGCTCTGAGACTCCCTTGGGTAGCGAAGGACGGGGTATAAATCCAATCTCCTCTTCTTCTACCTCACAGGGGGTGTCTGTTGTTGGGAGGGGAAGGGAAAGGAGATTGTAAGCCGCTCTGAGACTCCCTTGGGTAGTGAAGGGCAGGGTATAAATCCAATCTCCTCTTCTTCTACCTCACAAGGGGTGTCTGTTGTGGGGAGGGGAAGGGAAAGGAGTTTGTAGGCTGCTCTGAAACTCCCTTGGGTAGTGAAGGGCGGGGTATAAATCCCATCTCTTCTTCTTCTACCTCACAGGGGTGTCTGTTGTGGGGAGGGGAAGGGAAAGGAATTTGTAAGCCACTCTGAGACTCCCTTGGGTAGTGAAGGGCAGGGTATAAATCCAATCTCCTCTTCTTCTACCTCACAGGGGGTGTCTGTTGTGGGGAGGGGAAGGGAAAGGAGTTTGTAAGCCGCTCTGAGACTCCCTTGGGTAGTGAAGGACGGGGTATAAATCCAATCTCCTCTTCTTCTACCTCACAGGGTGTCTGTTGTGGGGAGGGGAAGGGAAAGGAGTTTGTAAGCCGCTCTGAGACTCCCTTGGGTAGTGAAGGGCAGGGTATAAATCCAATCTCCTCTTCTTCTACCTCACAGGGTGTCTGTTGTGGGGAGGGGAAGGGAAAGGAGTTTGTAAGCCGCTCTGAGACTCCCTTGGGTAGTGAAGGGCAGGGTATAAATCCAATCTCCTCTTCTACCTCACAGGGGGTGTCTGTTGTGGGGAGGGGAAGGGAAAGGAGTTTGTAGGCTGCTCTGAGACTCCCTTGGGTAGTGAAGGGCAGGGTATAAATCCAATCTCCTCTTCTTCTACCTCACAGGGGGTGTCTGTTGTGGGGAGGGGAAGGGAAAGGAGTTTGTAAGCCGCTCTGAGACTCCCTTGGGTAGTGAAGGACGGGGTATAAATCCAATCTCCTCTTCTTCTACCTCACAGGGTGTCTGTTGTGGGGAGGGGAAGGGAAAGGAGTTTGTAAGCCGCTCTGAGACTCCCTTGGGTAGTGAAGGGCAGGGTATAAATCCAATCTCCTCTTCTTCTACCTCACAGGGTGTCTGTTGTGGGGAGGGGAAGGGAAAGGAGTTTGTAAGCCGCTCTGAGACTCCCTTGGGTAGTGAAGTGTGGGGTATAAATCCAATCTCCTCTTCTACCTCACAGGGGGTGTCTGTTGTGGGGAGGGGAAGGGAAAGGAGTTTGTAGGCTGCTCTGAGACTCCCTTGGGTAGTGAAGGGCAGGGTATAAATCCAATCTCCTCTTCTTCTACCTCACAGGGTGTCTGTTGTGGGGAGGGGAAGGGAAAGGAGTTTGTAAGCCGCTCTGAGACTCCCTTGGGTAGTGAAGGGCAGGGTATAAATCCAGTCTCTTCTTCTTCTACCTCACAGGGGTGTCTGTTGTGGGGAGGGGAAGGGAAAGGAGTTTGTAAGCCTCTCTGAGACTCCCTTGGGTAGTGAAGGGCAGGGTATAAATCCAATCTCCTCTTCTTCTACCTCACAGGGGGTGCCTGTTGCAGGGAGGGGAAGGGAAAGGAGTTTGTAAGCCGCTCTGAGACTCCCTTGGGTAGTGAAGGGCAGGGTATAAATCCAATCTCCTCTTCTTCTACCTCACAGGGGGTGTCTGTTGTGGGGAGGGGAAGGGAAAGGAATTTGTAAGCCGCTCTGAGACTCCAAGTGAAGAGCAGGGTATAAATCCAATCTCCTCCTCCTCCTCCTCCTCCTCCTCTTCAGATACATTGAAACAGAGTCATCAACCATTACATGTAGGCAGCAAGTGAGGAGGATGTTGCCCATATCTGTAGACTTCTGCAAATGCAGGAACTGTAGCCTCTGTGCAAAACTGGGTCACTGGTCACTTCTTCAGCCATGAAGTATCTGTAGAAGAGAGCAGTGGCTCACAAGAGCTGATCCCCTGCCACAAATGTTCTTTGTGCTTTTGAAGCAGGTTTTCTCCAGGTGGGCTCGCCAGCTCTGAGTTGGGAAATACCGAGAGATTTTGGGGTGGAGCCTGAGCGGGGGGTGTTTCCGTCTGACACACTTCTGGTGATGTCAGGGGGTGTGGCATATGCAAATAAATTATGCTAATGAGTTATGCTAATGAGCCCCTGCACCTCTTTTTCTACAAAATGACCCCTGGTTGGATTTATACCCCGCCCTTCACTTGGAGTCTCAGAGCGGCTTACAATCTCCTTCCCTTCCCCTTCCCCACAACAGACACCCTGTGAGGGAAGGGGGAGGGGGCTGAGAGAGCTCTGAGAACTGCTCTTGAGAGAACAGGTCTGAGAAAACCGTGACTGACCCAAGGTCAACCAGTTGGCTGCATGTGGAGAAGTGGGGAATCAAACCCAGTTCTCCAGATTAGAGTCCACCACTCTTCACCACTACACCAAACTGGCTGTCTGTAGCAGTATTTCTGCTGCCAGGGGAACTTTGCTGGCATCATTGGGACCTCAGATGGAGTAAGAAGGTGGCACAGGAAAGAAGGGGGCAGCAAGTGGAACAGGGAGACAGGGCCAAGGAGCTGTGGGGGAAAACTGCCCCAGGACCGGTGGGTACAAAGAGGTACATCAGAGTTGGTCAGTGATGGCCCAGGGGCCACGTCCAACTCATGGGACCCCTCCATCCAACTCTCCGTCTGTTGAAAGCATTGATCTGCCCAACAAATGCCTCAGCCTGTGGTCGGAGTTGTTCAAGAGATTGAGGGCTTGAGGGCCATCACAAGCCACACTCGGTCTGGCAGAAAGTGCCTGGCAACCAGTGGCCGGGCTGGGGAGCAGCGTCCCAGGGTAGAAATCAAAAGAAAAATTAGGCCATGGCTACTTACTGGAAATTCTGGCCATAGAGTTCCTGGTGATTCCTAGAGCGACCTGGAAGTGACAAGGGTAGCTCTAGCAATTACCGGAAAATCTATGCTGAAATCCAAAGAAGAAGAAGAACAAGAAGAGGAGGAGGAAGAACAAGAAGAAGAGGAGGAGGAGGAAGAACAAGAAGAACAAGAAGAGGAGGAGGAGATTGGGTTTATACCCCGCCTTTTACTACCCAAAGGAGTCTCAGAGTGGCTTACAAATTCCTTTCCTTTCCCCTCCTCACAACAGACACCCTGTGAGGTAGGCGGGGCAGAGAGAGATCTGACAGAAACCGCTCTTTTTCAAGAACAGCTCTTGCCAGAATGATGGCTTGCCCAAGGTCATCCAGCAGCTGCAAGTGGAGGAGTGGGGAATCAAACCCGGGTCTCCCAGATTAGAGTCCACGCACTTGACCACTACACCAAACTGTCTCTCACTCCAAACTGGCACCAAACTAGAGTAAGATTCATAGAGTAAAAGATTACCATAGCTTTTCTGGCCATTGCTGGAGCTAACAGTTGTCACTTCCAGTAGCTCTAGGGATCATCGGGAACTCTATGGTCAGAACTTTTTGTTAGTCTCCAGGGGCTTCTTATTCTTTCCGCCTTTTCTCCCTGGGACAGTCGCCACTCCTTTGGCCCCAGTTTCCACCTGCTGATCAGCTGAGCGTCGGTGGGCGAGGCCTGCAATTGCCCGGGGATCTCTCACCATAAGTGGGCAAATGGGCGAACCCATCTGGGTCTTTGTTAACAGGCAGGCAGACAATAAGAGGGAGTCCTCAGGCCAAAGCATTGTCCGTCCCTGAGCTACGCTGACCAACATCCCAATCGCAAGATGTCCTAGTCCTGCTGTACGCTGCATTGGTCAGGCCGCACCTGTATCGTATGCAGTTCTGGAGGCCTCCCTTCAAAAAAGACACGGACAGAACGGAGCGGGGCGCAGAGGAGAGCGACGGGGATGATCGAGTGGCCCGGAGACCAAGAAGCCCTCTGAGGAAAGGCTGAGGGACTTCTTGGGAACGTCCAGTCTGGAGAAGAGGAGGTTGAGGGTGGACAGGATGGCTCTCTCTTTGAAACCTTTGAAGGGCTGTCACTTAAGAGGAGGGCAGGGAGCTGTTTCTGTGGGCAGCAGAGGAGAGGACTCGCCAGAATGGGTTTAAACTAAAGTTGGGAAGGTACCGGCTGGATCTTAGGAAAAACTTTTTGACAGGAAGAGTTGTCACACAGTGGGATCAGCTGCCTGGGGAGGAGGAGCTGAGCTCCCCTTCCCTGGCAGTCTTCAAGCAGCGGCTGGGCAAACCCTTGTCAGGGATGCTCTGGGCTTATCAGATTTGCAGATGACACGAAGCTGGGTGGGATTGCTAACTCTGAAGAAGACAGAGTCAGGATTCAGAAGGATCTGGATAGGCTGGAACAGTGGGCTGAGACAAATAAAACGAATTTCAATAGAGATCAGTGCAGAGTCCTACACTTAGGTACAAAAAATCAAAGGCACAGATATACAATGGGAGGGACTTGGCTTGACAGCAGCACATGTGGAAGGGATCTGGGTGTTCTGGTTGATCACAAGCTAAACATGAGCCTGCAGTGTGATGCGGCTGCGAAGAAAGCCAATGCAATCTTAGGATGCATTAGCAGAAGCATTGTGTCCAGATCACGGGAGGTGGTCATTCCGCTGTATTCTGCTATGGTCAGGCCCCACCTGGAGTACTGTGTCCAGTTTTGGGCACCACATTTTCGGAAGGATGTTGACAAACTCGAGCGGGTCCGGAGGAGGGCGACCAGGATGGTGAGAGGGTTGGAGTCCAAGTCTTATGAGGAAAGGCTGAGGGAGTTGGGTCTGTTTAGCCTGGGAAAGAGAAGGTTTAGAGGGGACATGATGGCAGTCTTCAAGTATTTGAAGGGACGTCATGTAGAAGATGAAGTGGATCTATTCTCTCTTGCTCCGGATTGCAAGACTAGGTCTAATGGGTGGAAATTACAAGGGAGTCGTTACCGGCTTAATATCAGGAGAAACTTCCTGACTGTAAGAGTGGTTGAGCAGTGGAACAGGCTGCCTTGGGAGGTGGTGGATGCTCCTTCGCTGGACGTTTTCAAGAGGAGACTGGACAACCATCTTTTGGGCATGTTGTAGGTATGTAGAGGTTTCGGCTGTGTTCCTGCAGAGTGCAGGGGGTTGGACTAGATGGCCTGCAAGGTCCCTTCCAACTCTAACATTCTATGATTCTATGATTCTATGACCCTGCATTGAGCAGGGGGTTGGACTAGATGGCCTCTGTGGACCCCTTCCACTCTACGTGATTCTACGAATCTCATATTCTATGACCACAAGGAGAATAAGCAGTAGGAAAGGGTGGGATGAGGGGGTCTTAAAGGAGAAGGGTGTCTCAGTTTATCCAGCTAGGACGTGCTGAGGAAGAGTCTTCCGGCTTTGCTTCATGGTTTGCATTCATGCTAGAGGCCGGCGAATTCTTCTAGGCACTCAGCGGGCCGGGCTGCCGGCCAGCACGATGCCCGCGTCCACTCTGTTTCCCACTTTGCAGCCAAAGGCCGGAGGTGGTCATAGTCACTTTGGAATTAAGTGCTTCTGAGTGGCTCCCAGTGGACGTTGCATGGATGGATCCTGCCGCGGAAACATGTCCCTCTGTCTCTCCTCTCTTGTTTTAAAAGCCTTCCTCTTTCAGCACAGTTGCCAAAGCTCCCTTTAATGACCTCGCACACGGGGACCACTAGAGTTCTGCTGTGGACATCGCCAAGAGGAAAATCTAAATAAAGGACTTGGGAACCGAGTGGCCTCTCAGTCCACACGTTTTCTGTCCCTCCGGGGACATCCGAGCAGAAAGAAATTCATCCTAGCATTGGGAGGCAATTGATGTCGTCCCCCCTCCAGCCTCAGAACGTGAGGACACAAACACACTCTCACACACAGACGGACACAAACCATCGGGCCCCTGTTTGAGCCAGAAAACCTTGATACAAGTCAACTACCAAAGGTCACAAGCTCTGGACATGCTCATTAGTCCAGACAAGAGGCCAGAGGCCAGAAGTCAGATGTGGGGACCCACCAGGGGGAAGGGGAACCAAAGACAGCGGTGGCTCAAGTGGTTAAGACGCTGAACTGCAGAGTGGAAGAAAGGTTAAAACGCTTGGGGCTCTTCAGCTTGGAGAAACGACGGCTGAGGGGTGACATGATCGAGGTTTATAAGGTTATGAATGGGATTGAGCAGGCTGAGAAAGAAGTACTTTTCTCCCTTTCTCACAATACAAGAACTCCTTGTGGGCACTCCATGAAATTGCTGAGCAGTCGGGTTAGAACAGATAAAAGGAAATACTTCTTCACCCAAAGAGTGATTAATATATGGAATTCACTGCCACGGGAGGTGGTGGCAGCTACAAGCATGGACAGTTTCAAGACGGAATTAGATAAACATATGGAGCAGAAGTCCATCAGTGGCTATTAGCCACAGAGTATAGATGGGAACTCTCAGTCTGGGGCAGGTGATGCACTCTATTCTTGGTGCTGGAGGGGGCAGCAGTGGGAGGGCTTCTAGTGTCCTGGCCCCACTGCTGGACCTCCTGATGGCACCTGGTATATTTTGGCCGCTGTGTGACAGAGTGTTGGACTAGATGGGCCATTGGCCTGATTCGACATTGGCTTCTCTTATGTTCTTATGTTAATGGAAGGTCGGTCGTTCAGCAGTTCGAGACCCGAGAGTGCCACATGACGGAATGAGCTCCTGTCTCTGGTCCCAGCTCCTGCCAACCTAGCAGTTCAAAAGCAAGAAATTGCAAGTAGATAAAATAGGTACCGCTTCGGTAACAGCGTTCTGTGCGCCTCGGCGTCTAGTCATGCCGGCCACATGACCACGGAAATGTCTTTGGACAGTGCTGGCTCTTCGGCTTGGAAACGGAGATGAGCACCGCAGCCCTAGAGTTGGATTCGACTGGCTTTCGAGCAAGGGAACCTTTACCTTTATGTATTCCAACATCAGCTACCTTCCAGAGGCATCATAGTTTGCACATCTTTCAGTTTATGAGCTGGTAGGCCTTCAGGTCATGCTTTATGGGCTTGAGATCTGGACAGGGGGCACAGTATTCACACATCCAAGGTCTCCCAAATCTGAGGGCTATCACTGGTTCTGGACCACTCTGGTGCGGGCGAAATCTCCTCTGTGGCTGCAAAATGTCTGAGCTAGGGATGCCGTGCACTGTGAACACATTCGACCGTCAGACTTACCGTATTTGAAAATGGCAATCAGATGCCAGCCAGTCGCTGACTGTGGCTTAGTGGCAGAGCTTCTGCTTGGCATGCAGAAGGTCCCAGGTTCAGTCCCCGGCATCTCCAGTTAAAAGGACCAGGCAGGAGGTGATGTGGAAGACCTCTGCCTGAGACCCTGGAGAGCTGTAAAGAGGGGCTGCGGCTCAGTGGCAGAGCTTCTGCTTGGCCTGCAGAAGGTCCCAGGTTCAGTCCCCGGCATCTCCAGTTAAAAGGACCAGGCAGCAGGTGATGGGAAAGACCTTGGTGGCTCAGTGGCAGAGCCTCTGCTTCGCATGCAGAAGGTCCCAAGTTCAATCCCCGGCATCTCCAGTTAAAAGGACCAGGCAGGAGGTGATGGGAAAGACCTCCGCCTGAGACCCTGGAGAGCTGTAAAGAGGGGCTGTGGCTCAGTGGAAGAGCCTCTGCTTGGCATGCAGAAGGTCCCAGGTTCAGTCCCCGGCATCTCCAGTTAAAAAGGACCAGGCAGCAGGTGCTGTGAAAGACCTCTGCCTGAGACCCTGGAGAGCCGCTACCAGTCTGAATAAACAAGACTGTCCTTGATGGCCCAAGGGCCTAATTCAGTACAAGGCAGCATGATGTTTACTCGTGGACACTCCATGAAGTTGCTGAGCAGTCGGGATACAACAGATAAAAGGAAGTCCTTCTTCACCCAAAGAGAGATTAACACATGGAATTCACTGCCACAGGAGGTGGTGGCAGCTACAAGCATGGACGGCTTCAAGAGGGAATTAGATCAACATATGGAGCAGAGGTCCATCGGTGGCTATTAGCCACAGGGTATAGATGGGAACTCTCAGTCTGGGGCAGGTGATGCACTCTATTCTTGGTGCTGGAGGGGGCAGCAGTGGGAGGGCTTCTGGTGTCCTGGCCCCACTGCTGGACCTCCTGATGGCACCTGGTATATTTTGGCCACTGTGTGACAGCGTGTTGGACTAGATGGGCCATTGGCCTGATTCAACATGGGCTTCTCTTATGTTCTTATGTTCTTAGGTGATGCACTCTATTCTTGGTGCTGGGGGGGGGGCAGCAGTGGGAGGGCTAATGGAGGAGCTTTCCTGAGGAAGTTCTTTTTTGTATATGGATTGTTTCCTGAGGAGGTTTCCTGTTTCCTGAGGAGGTTCTTTTGCATGTGGATTGGCTGTTGAAATTCTAACCTGTAGTGCTGTTGTAAGATGTAGAGCATTTTGTGTTTTTCAGGACAGGAAACCGTGCCCTATTTATTTTTAAACTCTCTTCTTTCTTGTTGAAATTGTGTTTATGTTTATGAATTTCAATGGCTTCCCTGTGTAGTCTGACATGGTAACTGGATGTGTTGTCCAGCCTTTCAGTGTCTTGGAACAAAATACTGTGTCCTGTTTGAGTTGGACCGATCGTTGAAAAATCAGGTCTCTCTTTGCAACCAGCAAACAGCACGGGAGCCGAACTGGCGAATGTTCGAGTATCTGTAGTTTAAACTAGCTTTTATGAAGAAATTAGGACTGGCAATGGCTGATCATTTTTGAGCACGGGTGAAACTGCTTAAAAATTAAAGGAGTTAAAATGAAATGTTACCAGCGTGTCGCAGTTGTGACTTTCCGTGTATCCAGCATTCTCTTGGCCTGTAGGCCCGTGGGCCACCCAACAGCCCAAATAAGAAGAGAAAGAGTCAAGTAAAAGCAATGAATCCCGAAACAAAACACCTTTTATTAGTGTAATACTTTTTTATTAGGACCAACCAAATGCCACGAATCTCTCTCTCTTTCTCTTCTTCGGCTCTTGTGAAGTTTTGATTGAACCCCAGGGAAAGGTACTATATACTTTTTATTCTCGGGTTTTTCTTTCGGCCCAACTTGTAATCTTTACCTAAAATAATGATGACGCACTTTCCCGACAAGGGAAGGTGTTTGGGCTTTGAGGTTGGGGGGAGGGAGGTAACTTGAGTATTATAAATGTTGATAAAATGCTGAAGAGCATGGAACTATATGGAAAAGCGGATTCCCCCCCCCCCTCCATTCCTCTCTCGTAATACTAGAACCTTAGTAAGCCAACTGGTCCTAGATCTGCCGCAGGGTAAAAGGGAGTTCTTCACACAGAGTGTAACTATATGGTGTCCACAGCCACAAGATGTGATAATGGTCACCTTGCTTAGATGATTTAAAAAAAAAAAAAAGATTTGATGAATTCACTGAGGAAGTCTCTACCAATGCCTTTAAGACCACACGCACACGGAAGCTCACACCTTGAATAAAACTTTGTTGGTCTGTTTTTTTAACAGGTTTTTTTTTTACAATTTTATATAAGACAAACAAACATACATACAGAAATGCGGGGATTGTCATTTACATAATTGTTTTGTCTATTTGGTTACCTCATACAAAAAATGTGACTCTTTGCTTCTCATTAAAAAATATAGTTCGTATTGTCTTCTGTTTCGGTTGCGTATCCATATGGCTTATTTATTGTACTCTTCCATCCGTTTATAAAATCTTGAGCAAGGGTTCTCAAAAGCTTCCTTCATTATGTCCTCTCAGAATTAAAGTTAAATTGTCCATCTCTGCAGATTCTGGTATTTTATTTATAATTTCTTCTTGTGATGAACGTGAGAACATAAGAACTTCAGAGAAGCCAATGTTGGATCAGGCCAGTGGCCCATCCAGTCCAACACTCTGTGTCACACAGTGGCCAGAAATACCAGGGGCCATCAGGAGGTCCAGCAGTGGGGCCAGGACACCAGAAGCCCTCCCACTGTTCTCGCCCCCAAAACACCAAGAAGACAGAGCATCCCTTGCCCCAGGCATAGGAACATAAGAGAAGCCAGTGTTGGATCAGGCCAGTGGCCCCTCCAGTCCAACACTCTGTGTCACACAGTAAGAAGCCCAGGGGGCGGCCACATGCAGCATGCCCTGCCGCCTGCTCCCAGCAGCCCTCCCTCACCTTTCCCAGCCCACTGGCTGACCCAGTGGAGCACTGCCGCGAGCTGTCCCTCGAGCTGCTCTGCCAGTGACGGCCCTGGCGTGGCAACTCTGCAAGGCAGGTCCCGGCAACTCCCGCAAGGCCTGCGAGGAGCTCCGCCCCGGCCTCCTGCACCTCTGCCCCACCACCACCCTGGCCCCCTACCTACTTGAGGCCATATGCGTCCTCCGTGCCGCCCTCCTCGACTCACAAGCAGCCACACACTTTCCTGCGCTTGCTGGCCATCCAAAAGAGTCCAGTGGCACCTCTAAGACCAAGGTTTATTCAGGTACAAGCTCTCCCTCCTCTAGGAGGGTAGATCTGCGCATTCCTCCTCCCCCATAGCTAGCAATCCAAAACAGTCCAGTGGAGTCTGAGCAGTGGGTGTTCCCTTCTGACGCATTTCTGGTGATGTCAGGGGGTGTGGCATATGCAAATAAGTTATCCTAATGAGCTCCTGCAGCTCTTTTTCTACAAAATGACCCCTGTATGTGTATGTATGTATGTATGTATATATATATTCAATTACATACACCAAATATACCACCAGTAATTCAATATACAAACAAATCCAAAACAGGAAACAATTGGGCATGTACAATAAAAATAACACCCACTGACAAATACATGCACAATTAGCCGCACCATAGGCATGAATGCCAGGCGGATCTAACAGGTGCAATCAGACGTGAACATCTGGCCAGTGCCCCGCACCCATCGGCAACCCGTGTCGCTCCACCGCAAGAGCGGAGTTAAAGGACACTGGGGAAAGTCCACTATCAACCGGGTTGCTACGGGCCACAGACGGACTTCCCCCTGTGTGATCGCAGACAGCCGCGCTGCCCAAGTGGCAGTGCGGCACAATTTTTTTTAAAAAAAGTCTTTGCACATGTGCACATGTGCATATATGCGCATGCACGCAATGGTGAAAGTCACAAAACAAACCTACCGGAACAAGGATGTCCAGATGACCTGATCGCCACCATTGTGAGAGATGGCTGTCCAGATAGGCAAAACCGTGGATTCAGAGCGCAAAATCCTTTGCACATGTGCATATGTGCATGTGTGTATATGTGCATATGTGCATGTGTGCATGTGTGCTTGTGTGCATGTGTGTATATGTGCATGTGTGCTTGTGTGCATATGTGTATATGTGCACAATGGTGGAAGTTGCAAAAACAAACCCTACCGGAAGACGGACGTCCAGATGACCTATTCGCAATCATTATGAGAGATGGCTGTCCAGACAGGCAAAATCGTGGATTCAGAGCACAAATGCTTGGAAAGTACTTGACTTTCCCGGTGTTGGAAAACTTGCTAGGGAACTGGGACTGTGTGATCATGCAAATGCGGGTCAAATTGGGATGGAGCAAATAGCCTCACTCCCCCCCACCCGCATTATCTCGCTCGTGTGACCGCAGCCATTGTGTGGCTCCCCGGCAGGGCAGCTGGGGAAGCAAAGGGGAGGCATGCCTCCCCCATCAGTCTTCCCTTCCCCAGCTAGTGTCCCCCACCCTGGGTAGGCTTGAGGGGAGGGAGGGGAGGGGAGGGGGAGCAGAGAAAGAAAGCAACTTTGACTTTAAATGCATTCTCAAAGCCCCCCCCCAGCCTACAAATATCATTGGATAAATAAATATCTTTATCAATACCTGTTTTTTACTCCTTTTGTCTTTATTTTTGGCAGTCCCATTTATAATGTCAATAAGAAGCCAATCTGCATATTCTTCAGTTAAAGAGAAGAAGAAGAAGAAGAGTTTGGATTTATACCCCGCCCTTCACTGCCCAAAGGTGTCTCAGAGCGACTTACAAACTCCTTTCCCTTCCCCTCCCCACAACAGACACCCTGTGAGGTCGGTGGGGCTGAGAGAACTTCTGACAGAAACTGTCCTTGAGAGAACAGCTGTGCCAGAGCTTGTGACTGACCCAAGGTCACACCAGCAGGTGCAAGTGGAGGAGGAGTGGGGAATCAAACCCGGTTCTCCCAGATAAGAGTCCGCGCACTTAACCACTACACCAAACTGGCTCTGTTAAAGAAAAACATACGTGTCACATTTGTTCATGTCTTGCGGCTCTCGGACGGCTGACGTCTATTCTGTGCGGCTCTTACGTCAAGCGAGTTTGGCGACCCCTGATCTATGTCGTCCAGAAATCGGTGGTCGTTCCAGCAGGTCTCCAGGCCTCCCCTGGGGGTTGGCAGCCCTACAACCCGGAGAGCAGGTCCCCGGGCATCCCTCGCTTTCCTCGAGCTGAAGCTGGCTTGCGAGTGCCGAGCTCTGCGGAAAGTGTCGATTTGGCACCTTTTGCCCGGTGGCGCAGCGGCGCTTCCTCCATCTCTCCTCCCCGCCGCCGCCGCCGCCTGGCTCCCTGTGATCTCTCTGCAAGGCCAGCGCCAGCCTGGAACCGAATAATAAAGAATTAATCAAGACAAAGCTCTCGGCCATGTTAATGCTTCACGGGCTCTGTGCCGCCCTACCCAAGCGCTGCGAAGAGGCCTGTCCCTTATGAAATAATCAGGACGTGGAGACAGTTAGCGGCGCAGGCAGGCGCTTCAAAGGCGCCCGGGAGGAAAGGGTCGGGAAGGAGGAGGCTCTCAAAGGCCACGCGCCATCCATTTGCCAGCAAATGGGTCGTGCTGGCCTTCTTCCCCCAGCCCCCCTCTCCTCTCCCTTTCGCCTTCACGTTCCCTCGCTTTGCAGTGAAGATGGTCAACTCCCAGGGTTCCCAGCGGTAGCCTGGGAAATTCCTGGATATTTGGTCGCAGGGCCTGCGGGGGTCTGATCAGGAGAGGAGTCTCACTCAGAATCTGTGGCATACCGTAGAGTTTCCCCACGGAGAGCCACTTTGGTGTAGTGGTTAAGAGCGATGGACTTCGATCTGAGAGAACCGGGTTGGATTTCCCCCACTGCTCCACATGCAGCCAGCTGGGTGACCTTGGGCCAGTCACGGTTCTCTCAGAGCTCTCTCAGCCCCGCCTGCCTCACAGGGTGTCTGTTGTGGGGAGAGGGAGGGAAGGCGATTGTAAGCTGCTCTGAGGGAAGGAAGGGGGTATAAATCCAACTACTACTCCTCCTCCTCCTCCTCCTCTTCTTATCTGGAGAACCTGGTTTGATTCCCCCCCCTTCACATGCAGCCAGCTGGGTGACCTTGGGTTAGTCACAAGTTCTCTGAGACCTGTTCCCTCAAGAGCAGTCCTCAAGAGAGCTCCCTCAGCCCCACCTACCTCACAGGGTGTCTGTTGTGGGGAGGAAGGGAAGGAGATTGTAAGCCGCTCTGAGACTCCGAGTGAAGGGCAGGGTATAAATCCAATCTCTTTTTCCTCTTCCTCTTCTTGATTCCCCCACTCCTCCACATGCAGCTGCTGGTGTAACCTTGGGTCAGTCACAAGTTCTCTGAGAGCTGTTCCCTCAAGGACAGTTTCTGTCAAGAGCTCTCTCAGCCCCACCTCCCTCACAGGGTGTCTGTTGTGGGGAGGGGCAGGGAAAGGAGTTTATAAGCTGCTCTGAGACTCCGAGGGAAGGGCGGGGTAGAAATCCAATCTCTTCTCCCTCTTCTTCTTGAAGCTGCTGTTTTCTCTAGGGGAACTATCTTTGTGGTATAGAGATTATTCCAGGAGATCTCCAAATAAAACACGTTCAAAACATTACCTCTCTTGCAATATTTTGGCCCCGGTCACACGGAGAATTTGCCACGTGGAAGGCACGAATGTCAGGCAGAAGTTTGGGGTGCGATCACACCACAACATCTGGGAAGCATAGCATTCCCATGGCCAACCTATGGCATCCCGCCAAAGATGCGGAGTTAAAAAGTACCACAGAAAGTGCACTAGTATCCAGAAAACACGGGACAAAGGAAGGCATCTGATCGTGGGAGCGCTAGTATCCCGTGGCATCCGGCACCCATCCACATCCCATCACAAACTGGATGTTTTTTGTAAGTCTCCATAGGATGCACTCAAACACGAAACTGAAAGCAGTGCCACTCTCCGTGGAATGGTGCATGCACACAAACTTGAAGCCGAGATCCAGAAGCGGTGGCTTGCGATCGCAGCTGGTGTGATTGTGCCGCGCCGCTTCTTTGCCATGCTTCAGCGTCGCCGTGTTATTGGCAGTTAACAGCCTAAGCGCAGAGACTCAGGAGACCATGTGATCAGGCTACCGTGCTTTATTTTGCTCCGGGGCGGACAGCCACGCCTCCCCCCACACGTTATCTGGCCCGTGTGACCAGGGCCTTTGTTTATTTAACAGTGTCTGATAACGGACACCTCTTGCTCTGAATTATTGCATCAAAATGCCTGTGCTGTTGCGATCTTGAGTACGCTGTTTTTTTTGGTTTTTTTTAATTTATTTTTCTATTTGTATCCCGCCCTCCCCAAAGGCTCAGGGCGGCTAACAATAGGGCATAATGCCAATTTACACAATATAAAAACAGTATCAAACAAATAAAAGCATAAAATCACACATACCACATCAACAGCGACTTATACAACAGATAAAACCAAGATGGGGCAGTCCTGGCTGCATGCTACTTAGCCTGTCCCCTCTCCACCAGGGTCGCCCAGCACCAAAAGATGACAGTGGTGCAATGGCACAGGCTTATCCGTGATGGGATGGCGGCGGTGGAATAGCGGTGGTGTAACGGCGGTGGCGGCTCCTACTCAAAAGCCTGGCGGAAGAGCTCCGTCTTACAGGCCCTGCGGAACTGAACGAGGTCCCGCAGGGCCCGGATCTCCTCCGGGAGCTCCTTCCACCAGGTAGGAGCCGCCACCGAAAAAGCCCTGGCTCTTGTGGCAGCCAGTCTTGCCTCTCTGGGGTCTGGAATTTCCAGGAGATGTCGGCCCCCAGACCGAAGTGCCCTTGGGGGAACATGTGGGGAAAGGCGGTCCCTCAGGTAAGCCCTGTTCAGGTGTGTATCTGTAAGATGCAAACCTACGATGATGCAGCAGCAGCAGAACTGGGAGGAGAAGAAGAAGACAGTCAGTTCCACTGCGGGCCTGAGAGAAGCCCTCCAAGGGCCTGATCTGGCCTCTGGGCTGCATATTTGACACCCCTGCTTTAGAGGGAGCATTGAGGTCCCCGCCTCCAGCCTGCCTTAGCCTTGGGACACAAGCCCCCCTCTCCGCCTTGAGGCAACTGGACCACAGTCCCCGGGCTTCCCCTCGCAAGCATCTCCGGCTTCCTCTCGAGGTTGGCAGGTTTCTCTCTTCCTCCCCTCCCCTCCCCTCCCCTTCATCAAATAATTAAGACTGTTCTTGGCGGGTGTCTCCCTTCTCTGCCTCTTCCCAGCCTCTCTTCCCCCTCTCATCTCCTCCACCCCCATCTCCTCTTAAAGGAAGCGCCTGTCAAAGCCCTCAACAGCTGTTAAAAGTGAGGCGTTTAGAAATAAAAGTGCCCAAGTCAGCAAGCTCTCAAAACTCCACCGGGAGTCCTGCTTATTTGTAACGGAAGCGCATCTTTAATCCAGGTTGTTTCTCTGAGCTAGCGAGAAAGGCGGGGTCCTCTGACGGAGGGAGAGAGAGAGAGAGAGAGAGAGGGGGGGGGTTGGAATCAGGTTCCCCGCATCGGTCCTTGAAGACTTGGGGGGGGGTGTCTGTCTCCTCCGCCTTACGCTCTCTTCTGCAGGACCGCTCTCCAGGTTGGCAACTAGGCATGCCAGCCTCCAGGGGGGACCTGGGGATCCCCCGGGATTTCAGCTCATCTCCAGACTACAGAGATCAGTTCCCCTGGAGAAAATGAAGGCTTTGGAGCCATGCTCCCGCTAAGCCGTGGAGTCTTGTGAGCAAAAATTCTACTTGGTGAGCGACTGGCGTTAAAGTTGTGAGTAAATGATTTGGCTGCTGCATACAATTCGTCTGCTCTGGAGCCCGCCTTCCTGAGCGAAGACAAAAAAAAAAAAAAATGCGTGAGCCGGAGGCTTAAAAACGGTGAGCTAGCTCACATTAACTCAGCTTAGAGGGAACATTGCTGGGTTTCCAGGTCCTCCTCGCCCACCAGCAGGGGATGGGAGGCAGGGTTGCCAGATCCAGGTTGGGGAAATCCCAGAGATTTGGGGATCGGGTCAGAGGAGGTCTTCAGCAAGGAGACTAGGGTTGCCAGGCAACTGTTGGGTACTGTGAGGGGAAGTGGGTGCTCACCCTGGGGAGGGGCAGTGACTGTCGCTGAGTTTTAGGGAAGTGCGAGAGCAGGGTTGCCCAAGATGGTGCCCATGGGAGCCACGGAGTCTGTGGATATCTTTCTGGGTGCCCAAGTTCTTTTAGAAAGTGGGCAGGCCCAGGGGGCTGCTTAGCGGCAAAAATGTTTTTAACGCTGCTTCGACAGCAGCCTTCCCCACAGCACAAGGATCCTCACTGCATGACTGAAGATAAGCCGTGTGCGCATGCGAGAAAACATTTTGAAACTGTGTGTGTGTGTGTGTGTGTGTGTGCATGCATGTGTGTGTACACACACCAAGGAAGGAAGGTTGGACCATAAGGAAGGCCAAGACCTGAAGAAGAGATGCTTTCGAACTACGGTACTGGCAGGGCTGGCCCCAGGTGTCTGGCCACCCCAGGCAGGACAGTCTGGGGCGCCCACCCCACCGGGGATGCCAACCTCCCGGTGGGGCCTGGAGACTAGGGGGGCGGTGGAGCGCCAGCTTTCCTGGGTGCTCCGCAGCTGCAGGACCCCCAGGAAAGCCAGGGAAGGGGTGGGAGTTCTAACCCCCGCCCCTTCCCTCCAAGTGCCGACTTTCCTGGAGGCTCCGCGGCTGCAGGGCCCCCAGGAAAGCCAGGGAAGGGAAGGTGGTTTTAACCCCCGCCCCTTCCCTCCCAGCGCCGGCTTGCTTGGGTACTCCACGGCTGCGGGACACCCAAGCAAGCCAGGGAAGAGGCAGGGGGCTTTTCGCGGGGTGGGATGGGGCGCCTAGCTCACCTAATGGGCGAGCCGGCCCTGGGTACTGGAGAAGACTCTTGAGAGTCCCTTGGACTGCGAGGAAATTGAATCAGTCAATCCCAAAGGAAATCAACCCCAACGGTTACCTGGAAGGCCAGATCCTGAAGCTGAAGCTCAAATCTGTTGGCCAATCCGTTTCTGTGCTATACCTCTGAGGATGCCAATCAGGTCCTACAGTGCCAAGACCACGGCCACACAACCTGGAAAATCTACAGTAACTAGTGAACTCCGGCCGTGAAAGCCTTTGATGACATTATAATTGTTTAACATATTGTTTTGACAATCTTTGATGGCGTTTTCCACTAGTGGAATTTGTATATTTGGCCCACCTGGAGGTTGGCATCCCCAGTATTTAATGTTGTGTTTGATGGTTGTGTGGTATTATTTCTACTTGTAAACCACTCAGAGTGGGTCTCTGCGGAGGTGGCATATAAATTCCCTGTAATACACAAAGAAATGAGCAAGCCAGTTAATTTGCCCTGACCAGACCGGTCCTTTCTCTTAGCGCCTGCCTCAGGCAGCCATGGGACGATGGGAGAGCAGTAAATTGCAGCCGTACCAAAGCTTTCCAGGTACCCATAAATGGTGGGAAAGCTCCTGGCAATTATCGCCACTGCCTGCCGATGTTCAGCAGATCAGTGGGCAAAGCAGTCCAACCAAAAGATTGTAATTACTGTGTGATGATGTCACTTCCTGGGCAACCCTGGAAGGAAGTGCTGTCAGTGCACCAGGGCGCCACTCTAGCACTCACTCTGAAACTCTGTGCTCCAGCACCGGGGTCCTCAACCTCTTTGAGCCTGCGGGCGCTTTTGGAACTCTGGCCCTGGATGGTGAGCGCCACCACAAAATGGTTGCCACAAAAGGCGGAGCCAGCTTCAAAATGGCTGCCACAAGAGGTGATGCCAACTACAAAATCCCGGGGAGTGAGGTCAGACACAACTCGAATAGAAACATTTCAACGTTTCAGGCAGAAGCTCTACTTAACACGATGCCTTTTTAAATTAACATATTGGCGTACATTTTTGTTGTTCAGTCGCACAGTCGAGTCCGACTCATCGCGATCCCGTAGACCACATCACTCCAGGCCCTCCTGTCCTTCGTCGTGCTCCGGAGTCTGCTTAATTTCATGTTCGTTGCATCGATGACACTGTCTAGCCATCTCGTCCTTTGCCGTCCCCTTCTTCTTTGACCTTCAGTCTTTCCCAGCATCAGGGTCTTCTCCAGTGAATGCTCCCTTCTCATTTGGTGGCCAAAGTATCTGAGCTTCAATTTCAGGATCTGGCCTCCCAGGGAACACTCAGGGTTGATTTCTTTTAGGATTGACAGATTCGATCTCCTTGCAGTCCAAGGGACTCTCCAGAGTCTTCTCCAGCACCATAGTTCAAAAGAATCTATTCTTCGGCGCTCAGCCTTTCTTATAGTCCAGCTCTCGCAGCCATACATTACTACGGGGAATACCATTGCTTTGACCATGCGGACTTTTGTTGGCAGGGTGATGTCTCTGCTTTTTATCATGCTGTTTAGGTTTGCCATCGTTTTCCTCCCAAGGAGCTGGCGTCTTTTGTTTGGAAGAAGAAGAAGAAGCAGAAGAAGAAGAAGAAGAAGAAGAAGAAGAAGAAGAAGAAGAAGAAGAAGAAGAAGAAGAAGAAGAAGAAGAAGAAGAAGAAGAAGAAGAGGAGATTGGATTTATACCCCGCCCTTCACTAGCCAAAGGTGTCTCAGAACAGCTTACAAACTCCTTTCCCTTCCCCTCCCCACAACAGACACCCTGTGAGGTCGGTGGGGCTGAGAGAGCTCTGACAGAAACTGCTCTTTTTCAAGGACAGCTGTGCCAGAGCTTGTGACTGACCCAAGGTCACATCAGCAGGTGCAAGTGGAGGAGTGGGGAATCAAACCCGGTTCTCCCAGGTTAGGAGTCTTTGGGCTCTGTGGTGGTCGCTGATGTGGTGCTCTTGGGTGCGGAGGAGTCAGGCTTGCTCACAGGATCTCACCTTCGTCGCCAGTGAAAAGTACTGAGGCCAGAGGCTCAGCATGGTGAAATCAGCAAGATGTTTATTGATTACATAGCAGAACAGAGCATGCTTTTTGCTGATCCGTGCCCGGTTTATACACATACCCCAGTACCACACCCACACACCCCCATTACCCATAATTGGCTCTATTTACAAGCCACCAGGAGGTCCAGCAGTGGGGCCAGGACACCAGAAGCCCTCCCACTGCTGCCCCCTCCAGCACCAAGAACAGAGTGCATCACCTGCCTCAGACTGAGAGTTCCCATCGATACCCTGTGGCTAATAGCCCCTGATGGACCTCTGCTCCATATGTTTATCTAATTCCCTCTTGAAACTGTCCATGCTTGTAGCTGCCACCATCTCCTGTGGCAGTGAATTCCATATGTTAATCACTCTTTGGGTGAAGAAGTAATGCTAATGAGTAATCCTAATGGGTTTCTGCTGTTGGGTGTGGCCTGTTATGCTAATGAGTTCCTGCTGGGCGTGGCCAACTCGGGAGCCAGCCGGAACTCCGTTCCTGTGCGCTCCCGCCCCAAAATAACCCTGCTTATTGTGTTATTGCTAATTAGTTTTAGCTTAGTTTAAATGTTTTAATTGTTTTAATTGAATGTATATGCTGATTTTGTGTAAGTCACCCTGAGCCAGCCTTGGCTGGGAAGACGGGGTAGAAATTTGAGAAAATAAATAAAATAAGTACATTTAGAGTCCAGTGGCACCTTTAAGACCGACAAAGTGTCAGGTTCAAAAGCAAGCAGACCAAGCATTCTTAATCAAAATAAGGGCTTTATTGGAATACAGTGCTAAAACCCACAGTGGAGGATCATTGTCAGGAATGGGGGGGAAGCGGCGCAAGCGAAGTTATAGTGTGATCCAAAGTGCAACTAGCAAATGAACTGTAAGCGCGCGCGCGGGAAACTCCCGGCGGGAGAATTACTTAATAGGCGGGAGACGACTCCCTCCTCCCCTCGTCTTCACAGGACTGGAAAATTCTCATCAGCTCAAGAATAGCCCAAAGCCCACATTCAAGGCCACCGTGATAAGACCAAGCGGCAGGGAAGAAGCTCCCACGTTACTGCCAGCATACCTACGCAAGCGCAAAGCGAGGATGAGATAGGGAACACAGAACAATGGACTCAGTGAAAAATCAGCAAACAGACATTTCTGACACAAAGGTTTATTCAAGGTCTGAGTTTTCGTGTGCAAGGGCCACTTTATCAAAGACGTTAGAATGGCATGCAAGGTTCATTCTAACGTACTTGATAAAGTCTGCCTTGCACACGAAAGCCCATACCTTGAATAAACCTTTGTCGGTCTTAAAGGTGCCATTGGACTCTAAATTTGTTGTACTGCTTCAGACCAACACAGCTAAACCAACTGGATCTGGATTCGGCATAATTCCCCCCCCTCATTGTATTGTTTTGCAGCTGACGGTAGAAGGTGCTACAATCTGCTTAGAATGGCTTTGATCAAGAAAGGCTATTCCCCCAATTGTGTATCTGAAGAAGTGTGCAGGCACAGATATAGGATGGGAGGGACTTGGCTTGACAGCAGCCCATGTGAAAGGGATCTGGGTGTTCTGGTTGGTCACAAGCTAAGCATGAGCCTGCAGTGCGATGTGGCTGTGAAGAAGGCTAATGCAATCTTAGGATGCATTAACAGAAGCCTCGTGTCCAGATCATGGGAGGTGGTAGTTCCGCTCTGTTTTGCAATGGTCAGGCCTCACCTGGAGTACTATGTTCAGTTTTGGGCATCATAATTCAGGAAGGATGCTGACAAACTCGAGCGTGTCCAGAAGACGACGACCAGGATGGTGAGAGGGTTGGAATCCAAGTCTTACGAGGAAAGGCTGACAGAGTTGGGTCTGTTTAGCCTGGGAAAGAGAAGGCTCAGAGGGGACATGATGGCAGTCTTCAGATATTAGAAGGGCTGTCATGTAGAAGATGGAGTAGATCTATTCTCTCTTCCTCCGGATTACAAGACTAGATCTAATGGGTGGAAATTACAAGGGCGTCGATACCGGCTAAATATCAGGAGAAACTTCCTCACTGTCAGAGTGGTTGAGCAGTGGAACAGTCTGCCTCGGGAAGTGGTGGATGCTCCTTCACTGGACATTTTCAAGCGGAGGCTGGATGACCATCTCTTTGGTATGTTGTAGGTATGGAGGGCTCTGGTCCTGCAGAGTGCAGGGGTTGGACTAGATGACCTGCAAGGTCCCTTCCAACTCTCTTCCAACCCTTCCAACATTCTATGATTCTAGGAAAGCTTATGCTCAGAATTAAACTTTGCTGGTCTCCAAGGTGTCCCTGGACTCAAACTTCGTCCTATTGCTTCAGACCAACATGACAACTCTCCTGAATCAACCCTCCCAATCTATTTTCAATCAAAGGCCCTTTCGGTCAAAGCATTGGATTGGAGGAGATGGGTTGGCTCATTTTTGTGGCTCTGCTTTGGGTGGGGAGAAGGTAGGATTGCCACCTACAAGTTGGTAGGATTCCCAACTACAAGTTGGGAAATTCTTGGAGATTTAGAATCATAGAATGTTAGAGTTGGAAGGGACCTTGCAGGTCATCTAGTCCAACCCCCTGCACCCTGCAGGAACATAGCCAAAAGAGAGCCCTACACCATTCCCGAAAGATGGCCATCCAGCCTCTGCTTGAAAACGTCCCACGAAGGAGCATCCACCACCTCCCGAGGCAGTCTGTTCCACTGCTCAACTGCTCTTACAGTGAGGAAGTTTCTCCTGATATTCAGCCGGTAACAACTCCCTTGTCATTCCCACCCATTCGATCTAGTCTTGCAATCCAGAACAAGAGAGGACAGATCTGCTCCATCTTCGACATGACAGCCCTTCACATATTTGAAGACTGCCATCTCGTCCCCTCTAAGCCTTCTCTTTCCCAGGCTAAACATACCCAGCTCTTTCAGCCTTTCCTCGTAAGACTTGGATTCCAAATTTGGGGCGGGGGGTTAGAGGCTGGTGAGGATGGGCTTTGGGGAGAGATCTCAGCAGGGCACAAGGGCACAGAGCCCACCCTCCAAAGAAGCCAGGCTCCACCTGGAGGTTGGCAACTCAAGGAGGAGGGTGCCCGTGCCCAGGCTGACGAAACGGAAAGGGAGCGGCGATGCTGACAGAGGCAGATTCCCAGCGGTGGCCTCTGGACCTGAAGGTCGGCTCCGGTTTTAAGTTTCTTTCGGTGAAGCAGGAAGGGAGGGAAATGTGCCGACATGGTGGAAACGTGAAAAGATGCAAACGACAGAAAGGGGGAAGCCACCAGACTGCATCTGTGAGCGCCGGCAATGAGCCCCGCTACAGAAAAGGAAGAGAAAGGCTTCGACTTAAAACCTCCCAGGATAGATGCCCGGCCCCCTGGCCAGGAGGGAGTGGGGGGGGGCAGAGGAAAAAGAACTCTGCCTGGCATGAAAAATACGTCCCCCCCTTCCTTTCCTCCAGATCTAGTCTGCTTCACTTGGAAGGGGAACATGCGGGACTCAGCTGGAGATCCCTGACTGAGCCAGTCTGGTGTACTGGTTAGGAAGGCAGACTCTAATCTGGGACTACCAGGTTTGATTCCCCACTCTTCTACATGTAGCTGCTGGTGTGACCTTGGGTCAATCACAAGCTCTCTCAGAGCTGTTCTCTCAAGGGCAGTTTCTGTCAAGAGCTCTCTCGGCCCCACCGACCTCACAGGGTGTCTGTTGTGGGGAGGGGAAGGGAAAAGGAGTCTGTAAGCCGCTCTGTTAGAACCGGATATGGAACAACTGATTGGTTTAGCATAGGAAAAGGAGTACGACAAGGATGTATATTGTCACCTTGCTTATTTAATTTATATGCAGAGTACATCATGCGAAATGCTGGCCTGGATGAATCACAAGCGGGAGTTAAGATTGCTGGGGAAAAGATCAATAACCTCAGATATGCAGACGATACCACTCTGATGGCAGAAAGTGAAGAGGACCTAAAGAGCCTCTTGCTCAGGGTGAAAGAGGAGAGCGCAAAAGTGGGCTTGAAGCTCAACATCAAAAAAACTAAGATCATGGCATCTGGCCCCATCACTCCTTGGCAAATAGAAGGGGAAGTCGTAGAAGTAGTGACAGACTTCACGTTCCTAGGATCCCAGATCACTGCAGATGGTGACTGCAGCCATGAAATTAAAAGACGCCTGCTCCTTGGGAGGAAAGCGATGGCAAACCTAAACAGCATGATAAAAAGCAGAGACATCACCCTGCCAACAAAAGTCCGCATGGTCAAAGCAGTGGTATTCCCCATAGTAATGTATGGCTGCGAGAATTGGACTATAAGGAAGGCCGAGCGCCAAAGAATAGATTCTTTTGAACTATGGTGCTGGAGAAGACTCTTGAGAGTCCCTTGGACTGCAAGGAGATCAAATCAGTCAATCCTAAAAGAAATCAACCCTGACTGTTCCCTGGAAGGCCAGATCCTGAAGCTGAAGCTCAAATACTTTGGCCACCAAATGAGAAGGGAGCGCTCACTGGAGAAGACCCTGATGCTGGGAAAGATTGAAGGACAAAGAAGAAGGGGACGGCAAAGGATGAGATGGTTAGACAGTGTCACCGATGCAACGAACATGAAATTGAGCAAACTTCAGCGGACAGCGGAAGACAGGAGGGCCTGGCGTGATCTGGTCCATGGGGTCGCAAAGAGTCGGACTCGACTGTGCAACTGAACAACAAAGCCGCTCTGAGACTCCCTTGGGCAGTGACGGGTGGGGTAGAAATCCAATCTCTTCTTCTTCTTCTACCTCATAGGGTATCTGTTGTGCGGAGGGGAAGGGAAAGGAGATTGTAAGCCACTCTGAGACTCCTTTGGGTAGTGAAGGGCGGGGTAGAAATCCAATCTCTTCTTCTTCTTCTACCTCACAGGGTGTCTGTTGTGGGGAGGGGAAGGGAAAAGGAGTTTGTAAGCCGCTCTGACACTCCTCTGGGTAGTGACGGGCAGGGTAGGAATCCAATCTCTTCTTCTTCTTTTCTAACCCTTAATGTGGTGGAAGCCTCTGCCCGCTATGTGCTGGAGTAAAGTACCACGAACTGGCTTGTTCGGCACAGATTTAAAAGCCCAACGCCACAGAGAGGGCGCTGTTGAAGACGGGCTGGAAAATGAGAGAAATAAACAACAAACAGAGAGGCATACTAGAAAAGCAGAATTTTGTCCTCTGGGATATGAACAGCTGCAGTGTGTGCACGGACAGGTGTTTTCAGGAGTATTTATTTCTGGGTTCTTTCTCTTTCTTGCAGCCAAAACAAGGCTCGCAGGAAACAAGGCCCCAACTAAGGGAGAGAACTGAATGCAAAAGGCCCCTTAGGGAAGCTTTTCTTCCTCTGGAGTAGGAGCTGGGCATGATGGATCGGTGCCTTGCCACCGCCCTCCCTCCCTTAGTGCTTATACCTTCCTGCACATTGGAGATCAGATGCATTCGTCTCCCGCTCAGACCTTGGGAATTCTGTGAATGAGCTGTCTCCCAAGCAGTGCTTTCTTTTTCCTTTTTTAAAAGCCATCGGACAGGGTCCCGATTCACATCATGACTACATAAAGGTAAAGGTAAAGGTCTCCCTTGCTCGAAAGCCAGTTGAATCCGACTCTAGGGTTGCGGTGCTCATCTCCGTTTCCAAGCCGAAGAGCCAGCGCTGTCCGAAGACGTTTCCGTGGTCATGTGGCCAGCATGACTAAACACCAAGGTGCACAGAACGCTGTTACCTTCCCACCGAAGTGGTACCTATTTATCTACTTGCAATTTCTTGCTTTCAAACTGCTAGGTTGGCAGGAGCTGGAACTAGAGACGGGAGCTCACTCCGTCATGCGGCACTCGGGCCTCGAACTGCTGAACTACTGACCTTCCACAGCCTGCAGTTCAGCATCTTAACCACTTATCCTCATGAGCTATCAACGTGAGCCTGCAGTGCGATGTGGCTGTGAAAAAAGCTAATGCAATCTTAGGATGCATTAACAGAAGCATTGTGTCCAGATCACGGGAGGTGGTCGTTCCGCTCTGTTCTGCTGTGGTCAGGCCTCACCTGGAGTCCTGTGTCCAGTTTGGGGCACCTGTCCGATGTCAAGCACCTGCCATGATTTCTGTGTTATTTCTCGTTTACCTTGCACGCATGCACATACCCTTGCTTTGCTGTAACCGCGGGAGAACCCTCTGCCAGTGAATGCTATCTACTTGGCCTTGAGCAGGGGCGAAGGCTTGTGTTCCCAGCCGGTGGGAATCTTTCTGCCTTCCAAAGGTGGGGGGGACGTTCTCCCGTCCATTATGTAAAATCCCGCCGGGAGAATTCCCCCGCGCGCGCTGAGTTTTCATTTGTTAGTTAAGCTAATGCATCAGAGTATATATCTCAGTCTCCATGTTTGTTTGAGTATTCCTGACAATGAATCTATGGGCAACATACTTGTATTCCAATAAAGCATATCTTTCACTGTGAAGAGTGCCTGGACTTACTTGCTGTTGAACCTGACAGAAATTGTCAGGAATCACTTTCTCCCCCGGGTCGTATCTCTCCTGCCTGAGATGAGCGGTTCCGGTGGAGATGGGGTGCCTACCATGACCCCTTCTACCACGGCGCCCCTGACCACCACAGTCCCGATGACAACGATGGCACCCGTCACCCCCTCAGCTACTACTGGAGGGGGGGGTCCCCGCCTCAACAGGAACCGGGATTCCTGTGTCAACGGTGGCGGGGCCCGTCTACAGCCCAGCTGGGCCGACCACAATGGATGGTGGGGCCATCCCCCGCCTTACGATGTCCTTTCTCCCTCTACAACTGGGCAAAGGAGTTACGTTCCACAAGCCACGGGACTGGGAGACTCCATGCAAACCACCTGGTCGTTGCCTGGGAGCCAAAGCAGGGAAAGTTTGCTTGACCCTCGCCTGAGTGGGGGAAGTTTCAGGCCAACTCTGAGCTCGCCTTTCAAAGTTCCTCCGAGGCAGAGTCCAGGGAGGGATGTGGACTCTAGGCTGGATAGCCTAGAGGCTGACTGTCACATGATAATGCAGGATTTGGGACACTTGTTGCAAACAATGCCGACCATGATGGCCCAGGCAATACAAACACATTTAGCCGGTCAACCAGGGGATCCTGCACCAGGGCCTGTGGTACTCCCCTCTGGTTCCTGCACCAGTGTTACCCCCCGGACCACCGCTGGGCCCAATATTGCCTCCCCCGGTGCCGCCGCCGCCGGGTGTGCCACCACTACAGCCACAGCCGCCACCCCCACAGCCGTTACCAGTGCCTCCACCGCCAGGCGCACCGCCCGCCCCAGTGGCCCCCCCCAGTTATGCCCTGGCCGAAGGACTTACTGGATATTACATTTGACAGGGGCCTGGAGAATCTTTCTTTTCATTTTGCAAGTGATGAAATGTGTACAATGCTGGGCTCATCTTTTCCAGGATGAGGAGCAACAAGTGGATTTCATTGCCTCCCAGCTGAAGGGGCCAGCTACCAGCTGGTACGTGTCTTTGCATGACCTAGAGGCTGAGGAATTAGGGAGTGGTGATGCATTTATGTGGGCACTGAGAGCGCGATTCGAGGATCGTACAGCAGCAGAGAAGGCAGAGGCAAACTCCGTACTTTTAAGCAGGGCAAACTCTCGGTGCAAGAATATTCCACTGAATTCCAACGACATGAATATTCCACTGAATTCCAATCCATGACTGGACTGATCTGGTTCTGGCTCAGCAGTACCGGTCGGGGCTCTCAACTGACATTTGAAACAATGTCATGAGCTCCCAAGAACCCCGTACACTGCGCAGTTGGATGGAAGAAGCTGAACGGGCAGAGAGTAGACTACACACCATGTAGAAGGGCAATTAGAATGATAAAAGGGTTGGAACACCTTCCCTATGAAGAAAGGTTAAAACGCTTGGGGCTCTTTAGCTTGGAGAAACAACGGCTGAGGGGTGACATGATCGAGGTTTATAAGATTATGAATGGGATTAAGCAGGTTGAGAAAGAAGTACTTTTCTCCCTTTCTCACAAGACAAGAACTGGTGGGCACTCCATGAAATTGCTGAGCAGTCGGGTTAGAACAGATAAAAGGAAGTCCTTCTTCACCCAAAGAGTAATTAACACGTGGAATTCACTGCCACAGGAGGTGGTGGCAGCTACAAGCATGGACAGTTTCAAGAGGGAATTAGATAAACATATGGAGCAGAAGTCCATCAGTGGCTATTAGCCACAGGGTGTAGATGGGAACTCTCAGTCTGGGGCAGGTGATGCACTCTATTCTTGGTGTTGGAGGGGGCAGCAGTGGGAGGGGCTTCTAGTGTCCTGGCCCCACTGCTGGACCTCCTGATGGCATGTAGTATATTTTGGCCGCTGTGTGACAGAGTGTTGGACTAGATGGGCCATTGGCCTGATTTAACATTGGCTTCTCTTATGTTCTTATGTTAAGTTGGATAGTGCGTTAGCGGCCGGAAGGTCAACTGCCCCACCTCACCTAAAGCCCAAACCACCCCCCAATAGTGAACCCCCAAGGGCCTGTCTGGCAGCTGAGGACCTGGCTCAAATCCCCACGGACTATAATGACTTATCACGGGTGTTTGAGGAGGAGAAAGCGGATGAACTCCCCCTCACCGCAACTCAGATTGTGCCATTGAGTTGCTCCCTGGAAGTATTCATGAACTTGATAAATGAAGTGTTACACAAGCATCTTTTTAAGGGGGTGGTCATTTACTTGGATGATATCTTGCTGTATTCCCCTGACATGGAGTCCCACATTCAGTTGATGAGGGAGGTACTACAAATGTTACTCAAGCACAAACTCTTTGTCAGACTCTCCAAATGTGAGTTTCATAAAACGTGTATTGACTTTCTGGGGTACTGCATATCCCAAAAGGAAATCGAAATGGACCCTAAAAAGGTCCGGGATGTACTGGACTGGGAAACCCCAAAAACCCGTAAACAGCTCCGGAGTTTTCTCGGTTTCTCCAATTTTTACTGTCACTTTTTGCCCCACTTTGCTCAAGTGAGCTTACCCCTAACTGACTTGCTGAAAATCAAAGGGAAAGGGGCGGGAGCAATCAAACCTGGAGCAAGGTTGGAATGGAGCTCCAAACGTCAGGAAGCATTTGAACAATTAAAGGCTCTATTTACCACTGAACCGGTGCTAGCACACCCCAATGAAACCAAGAAATTCGTGGTCCAGGTAGATGCCTCAGACACTGCTATGGGAGGGGCAATCTTATAGGAAGGTTCGGACGGTCAACTACATCCTTTAGCAGATGTATCCCGAAAATTCAATGACATGGAAAGAAATTGGCCCGTGTGGGATAAAGAAGCAGGGGCTATCCGTTTGGCCCTCTCCACATGGAGGCACTGGCTGGAAGGGGCTCGGGTTCCCTTTGCGGTATGGACTGATCACAAAAACCTTGAGGTCCTACGAACGCCCCGGAATCTAAACGCCAAGCAATTCCGGTGGGCGGAATTTTTCTCAAAGTTCCAGTTTAGCCTACACCACTTCCCAGGCAGGTCAAACTCCTTGGCTGATGCGCTCTCCCGCCTTCCCCAACATGAAAGCAAGAGGGTGGAGGTCCATGATTCATTCTTTACCCCTTCCCAATTAAGTGGGGCGGCAGTGACTCGAGACCAAGAGTCCCGGGGGACTACCCAATCCACACATACCTACCCCGTGGGAGGAGAACTTTGCGGTAGCTATCACAGATGCAGAGAAAAATGAACTAAAAAAGATGGGGACGCTAGAATGCCGCGAAAATGGACGTCGGTATAAGGGAGAGAGACTGTTTGTCCCGGCCTCATTGAGGGGGGAGGTATTGCAAGCCATCCACGGTTCCAAGCCGGCGGGACACTTTGGTTTTGTTAAATCATTGCATCTGCTGCAAAGGCGTTTCTGGTGGCAGCAAATGCGTAAAGATCTCTCTGTTTACGTGCAATCTTGTCAAACGTGCATCATGTGCAAACCTAGAGTGGGAAAGCCCCCCAGGCCTGTTACAACCGTTGCCTACACCCCGCAGACCCTGGGAAGTCATATAGATTGATTTCATTACAGATTTACCCCCCAGTAAACAAATAACTGTGATTTGGGTGGTGGTGGATTTATTCTCTAAACAAGCTCACTCCGTCCCTTTAGGAAGGATGTTGACAAGCTCGAGCGTGTCCAGAAGAGGGCGACCAGGATGGTGAGAGGGTTGGAAGCCAAGTTTTTTGAGGAAAGGCTGAAAGAGTTGGGTCTGTTTAGCCTGGGAAAGAGAAGGCTTAGAGGGGACATGATTGCATTCTTCGAACATCTGAAGGGCTGTCATGTAGAAGATGGAGCAGATCTCTTCTCTCTTGCTCTGGATTGCAAGACTAGATCTAATGGGTGGGAATTACAAGGGAGTTGTTACTGGCTAGATATCAGGAAGAACTTCCTGACTGTAAGAGTGGTTGAGCAGTGGAACAGACAGTGGATGCTCCTTCCCTGGAGGTTTTCAAGCAGAGGCTGGACGACCATCTTTCGGGTATGTTGTAGGGCTCTCTTTCAGCTACGCTCCTGCAGAGTGCAGGGGGTTGATGACCTGCAAGTTCTCTTCCAACTCTAACATTCTGTGCTTCTATGATACTGGGTGTGGAACAGCGGGCACTGCGTGTATGGAGGGGGAGGTAGATTATTTTTATTCTGCTCTTCCTCCAAGGAACTTGGGGCAACATACATGGTTCTCCCTCCCCCATTTTATCTGCATGACTATTGAGGACCACTAGTGTGGTTAGTCCAATCACCATTAGTTAGCAGAGTCCTTAAATAAAGCTCCAAACACAGGAATGTCACTTTACCAGGTTACTCAGCTCCTCTCGAGTGGAATGAGCTCCCAGAAGAGATCAGGGCCTGGTGGGACCTTAGGCAGTTCCACAGGGCCTGCAAGACGGAGCTCTTCCGCCAGGCCTTTAATTAGGACCCGCCCCGATAGAGAATCCTGTTCCCTGAAGTCATCAGAACAGCCTGTGCTGCCTGCACAAGGTTAGATCTATGGGTTGACCATTAAGACGCTAGACTGACGGTCGGCTGCCGTCTTTTAAAACCCTTTAAAACCTTCGGAAACTTCTCTAATTATCAGTATCATCAGTGCTAGCCAGTTTGGTGTCGTGGTTCAGTGTGCGGACTTTAATCTGGGAGAACCGGGTTTGATTCCCCACTCCTCCCCTTGCACCTGCTGATGTGTAAAACTCTTCTTCTCGTCTTCTTCTAACGTTAGAATGTTTTATATGGTTTTAGGATGATTTAAATTGTCTGTTTGTGTCGTTTATTCTTTCTGTGAGCCGCCCAGAGTCGGCTGGGAGGGTGAGGTATAAATCTGATAATAAATTAAATAAATAAATAAATTGTGCCGGGGGGGTCAGACTAGATGGCCCTGAGGGTCCCTTCCAACTCTTTGATTCTACGATTCTATGATGACTACATGTATCTTTGGGACCACATCTCCCGGTATACCCTGAGGAGAGCATTGCCCTCGGTAGACAGAAGAAGAAGAAGAAATAGAAGAAGAGGAGGAGGAGACTGGATTTATACCCTGCCCTTCACTCAGAGTCTCAGAGTGGCTTATAAAGTCCTGTCCCTCCCCCTCCCCACAATAGACAGGGTAAGATTCGAGCCCAGTAACACCTCCGAGACCAACAAGATTTCCTGGTTGTGAGCTTCCAAGAGTCAAAGCCGCCTTCGCTAGATACAACCTCAGACTAGTCAACGCTGAACCAGACAACAAAAAGAAGTGGGGGAAAGTATAGATAAGGGTTGCTTTTTACCCGGGACAGATACCAAATCTTTTCTGTTTAGAAAAGAGACATCTAAGGAGGAGGGGGGATATGAAGAAGAAGAAGAGATTGGATTTATACCCCACCCTTCACTTGGAGTCTCAGAGCGGCTTACAGATTCATTCCCCTCCCCACAACAGACGCCCTGTGAGGTAGGTGGGGCTGAGAGAGCTCTGACAGAAACTGCTCTTTTTCAAGGACAGCTCTGACAGAACTCGTGACTGACCCAAGGTCACATCAGCAGGTGCGAGTGGAGGAGTGGGGAATCAAACCCGGTTCTCCCAGATTAGAGTCCGCGCACTGAACCACGACACCAAACTGGCTCTCTGAGAGAGGTTTATAAAATTATGCCCAGGGTGGAGAGACCGGACAAAGGGAACTTTGTCTTCCCCTCCCAAAAGACTGGGACTCGAGGGCATCCAATGAGGCTGATGGGCAGTAGGTTCAGGACGGACAAAAGGAAATACGACTTGACACAGAGCGGGATTAAAAGGTGGGATTCACTGCTGGATGGCCGCAGGAATAAACAGCTTGAAAAGGAGATCGGAGAGATTCATGGAGGAAAAGTCTGTCAATGGCTGCTAGCCATTTCGACTGAAGGGAACCTCCACATTCAGAGGCACTAAACCCCTGAATCCCAGAGCCAGGAAGCAACATCAAGGGAAGGCCTCGGCCTCTGTGCCCTGTTGTTGGACCTCCAGAGGGAACTGGTTGGCCATTGTGGAAGAAAGGATGCTAGACTGGATGGACCCTCCCTGGTCTGACCCAACTGGGCTCTTCTGATGCTCTTCTCAGGGGAAGGCCTCGGCTTCTCTGCCCTGTTGTTGGCCCTCCAGAGGAAACTGGCTGGCCACTGTGTGAGATGGGATGCTGGACTAGATGGACCCTCCCTGGTCTGACCCAGCAGGACTCTTCTGAGGTTCTTCTCAGGGGAAGGCCTTGGCCTCTCTGCCCTGTTGTTGGCCCTCCAGAGGAACTGGATGGCCCCTGTGTGAGGCGGGATGCTGGGCCAGATGGACCCTCACTGGTCTGACCCAGCAGGGCTCTTCTGATGTTCTTCTCAGGGGAAGGCCTCGGCCTCTCTGCCCTGTTGCTGGCCCTCCAGAGGAACTGGTTGGCCACTGTGTGAGGCGGGATGCTGGGCTAGATGGACCCTCCCTGGTCTGACCCAGCAGGGCTCTTCTGAGGTTCTTCTCAGGGGAAGGCTTCAGCCTCTCTGCCCTGTTGTTGGCCCTCCAGAGGAACTGGCTGGCCACTGTGTGAGGCAGGATGCTGGACTAGATATACCCTCGATGGTCTGATCCAGCAGGGCTCTTCTGATGTTCTTATGTGACAGCCCCCCCCCCAACATGTTTATGAGAAATCACGCTGGCTGAGGCTGAGAGGGGAGGGGGGCAGTAGACCGCACTGCCAGGCAGCCAGCCCTTCCTCTCCCCAGATGCTGCCACAGCTGCAAGTCCGAGGCAGCTGCCGGCGCCTGCTAGGAAAACACTGATTAATCTCAGCGGTGCACGGATCCTGAGCTGCAGATGTGCGAGCTGCTGCTGACACAGCAGCTCCCAGCTCCTTCTAATAGCCCGGTCCTGTGAGCCAATGAAGGATTCCCACATGGTAAGCCAGGCCTATCTGCAAGCCACAGAATTCTGGGACCCAAAGCCCACGGCCTTCATGGGAGCTGCAAGAACATGGACACATATGAAGCTCCGTGATACTGAATCAGAACTGTTAAATAGAGAAGAAGAGATTTGATCTATACCCCACTCTTCACTACCCAAAGGAGTCTCAGAGCGGCTGACAAACTCCTTCCCCTTCCCCTCCCCACAACAGACACCCTGTGAGGTAGGCGGGGCTGAGAGAGCTCTGACAGAAACTGCTCTTTTTCAAGAACAGCTCTGACAGAACTATGGCTTGCCCAAGGACATCCAGCAGCTGCAAGTGGAGGAGTGGGGAATCAAACCCGGTTCTCCCAGGTTAGAGCCCGCACACTTAACCACTATGCCAAACTGCCTCTCAAATAGTGAGTTTAACACGGCGGAGGCAAATGCTGAATGATTTCAGCAAGTAGCAGTCTATTGCATCTCAACAGGAATGCTTCACAGGGGGCAACTGCCCTAACGATATACACCTAAGCCACTCCTAGCCCCCATGCGATTGGTGAGTTCCAATGGCCTCCGGGCTCCATATTGGCCGGCTGCCCCCAGGGGCCAATCCGTGAGCAGGTTCCAGGACCCTGCCTGCCTTTGTTCTGGGACTTCAAGCTCCAACTAGGTGGCCTGCCCAGACATGCCTCCCCACGCTCCATCCGGGTGGCCTGCCCAGAGAAATCCAGGCATGCTTCCTTATGCTGGCTACGAGCACCCCCAAGCCATTAAGCCTGAGTGGAAGAGTGCATAGGAAGAGCATCAGTCTATCAAAGTCAGTGCTGTTTACTCAGACTGGCAGCATGAAATATACTGGGTTCAGACCCGTTCAACTGATCGGCTCATAGTCTATTAGTGATTCAGGAAGAGAAAGAAGACTGAGAAGCCCCAGGCCAAAGCCTGAAAAAGGTTACACCCAAAACACACCCCACTCCCAACGATAGGCTATTTACACTACATTATTTCCCAACTGGGTTACTCTCCAGGGCTCTTTTGAAGAAAAATCCCAGCAGGAACTCATTAGCATAATAGGTCACACCCAACAGCAGAAACTCATTAGCATATTAGGCCACATCCCTGACAGCACAGCTCATTAGCATATTAGGCCACACACCCCATGCCACCAGAAGTGTGGTCATCCAGCCACACCCACCTTTTGCTTCTTATTCTGTGTACCCTGTTTGTTGTCAAAACCCAGGGCTTTTTTTTGGAGCAGGAATTCCTTTGCATGTGAGGCCACACACCCCTCATGTAGCCAATCCTAATGAGTTTCTGCTGTTGGGTGTGGCCTATTATTCTAATGAGTTCCTGCTGGGCGTGGCCAACTTGGGAGCCAGCCGGAACTCCGTTCCTGTGCGTTCCCGCCCCAAAATAGCCCTGCCTGTCACCCTACTGGTCCATTCTAGGATCCTAGCAAGGTATTGTTATGCATCCCCAAGCTAAGTCCTTTTACAAGTACAGTTCAGGCTCTCCAAGGTCTCCGGCAGAGAAAAGTCTTTCACTGAGGGCCAGTTTGGTGCCGTGCTTCAGAGTGGCGGACTCCCATCTGGAGAGTGGGTTTGGTTCCCCACTCCTCTTCCCCTGTGAACCCCAGAGGGCTTTATGATCTGCCAATCAGCATCTCTTGGTGGTCCCTGGCCCCAGGGACGTCCATCTTGCCCCAACTAAGGCCAGGGCTTTTCAGCCATGGTCCCTACCTGGTGGAATGAGGCCCCATATGAGATCAGGGCCCTGCAGGGTCTTTTAAACTTCCGCAGGGCCTGCAAGACGGGAGCTCTTCCACCAGGCTTGTAGTTGAGGCGGTGGGCATCCCCCTCGTCTATCAGGCCTCCCCTTCGGCGGGTCAGATCCATGTTTACCATCTAGGAACCCCAATCTGAAAAATCTCATCTGTTGAGGTGCCGATTAGAGCATAGGAATTCAGTTGTATTTTTTATTGATGCGTTTTTGTACGTGGTAATTGATGGAACCCGCCCGGAGCCTGCTATGCGGGGAGGGCGGGATATAAATCCAATAAAATAAAAATAAAATGAAGCCAGCTGGCTGACCTTGAGTCAGTCACAGCTCTCTCAGAGTTTTCTCAGCCCCACCTACCTCACAGGCTGTCTGTTGTCGGGAGAGGAGGAGGAGATTGGATTTATACCCCGCCCTTCTCTACCGGAAGGAGTCTCAGAGCGGCTTACAAACTCCTTTCCCTCCCCCTCCCCACAACAGACACCCTGTGAGGTAGAAGAAGAAGAAGAGATTGGATTTATACCCCGCCCTTCACTACCCAAAGGAGTCTCAGAGCGGCTCACAAACTCCTTTCCCTTCCCCTCCCCACAACAGACACCCCCTGTGAGGTAGACGAAGAAGAAGAGATTGGTTTTATACCCCGCCCTTCACTTGGAGTCTCAGAGCGGCTTTCAAAGTCCTTTCCCTTCCCCTCCCCACAACAGACACCCTGTGAGGTAGGCAGGGCTGAGAGAGTTCTTAAGAGAACTGCCCTTGAGGGAACAGCTCTGAGAGCTTGTTACTGACCCAAGGTCACACCAGCAGCTGCTCATGGAGGAGTGGAGAGGAAGGGAAGGTGATTGTAAGCCACTCCAAGACTCTTTTGGGTAGTGTAGGATGGAGTATAAAACCAACTCTTCCTCTTCCTCTTCTTCTTCTTCTCATCACCTACTGACTGGTCATTTTAACTGGAGATGGCAGGGACTGAACTTGGGACCTAGAGGCTCTGCCATTGAGCCATGGCCCCGTGAATGTCAGAAATGCCTCACTGGGTCCATCTAGTCCAGCTTCCCGTTGTCAACAGCGGCTAGCCAGGAAGCTCACAATGGGGCAGGAAGTCAATAGGAAATCTCCATCATCTGGTTATTCTGAGATAAACTGCCACTGAAAATGGAGGTTGCATATTGCTCTCCAAGATGGCTAAACCATGGACTCCCAGCATGGGCCAATATAATGGCCGGCCAGGACCTTGAACCATTTGGAGCACGAACTTAAGAATATAACAGCAGCCCTACAGGACCAGACCAATAGTCTGTCTCGTCCATCATCCTGCTTCATATGGCAGCCCACCAGACAACCGCAGAAGTCCTGCAAGGAGAACACAGAGGCCCCCCCTCCCCACGCGCTGGTATTCAACGGTCCGCTTCCTCTGAATACGGAATATTTAATCATTACGGCTAACAGCCATTAATGGATTCTTTTCTGTAAATACTTCTAATCCCCTTTGAAAGCCATCTGAATTATGACTATTGATGTGTCCAGTGGTGGAGAATTCCAGGAGGAGGAGGAGGAGAGAGATTGGATTTATACCCCGCCCTTCACTACCCAAAGGAGTCTCAAAGCAGCTTACAGTCTCCTTTCCCTTCCCCTCCCCGCAACAGACACCCTGTGAGGGAGGTGGGGCTGCTCTTGAGAGAACTGCTCTGAGAGAACTTGTGACTGACCCAAGGTCACACCAGCAGCTGCATGTGGAGGAGTGGGGAATCAAACCCAGTTCTCCCAGATTAAAGTCTGTGCTCTTAACCACTACACCAAACTGGCTCTCCAGGGATCGTGGTGTGGAGAACCTCTTTGCCAAGTCCAGGTCCATGTAACACAAGTGAATCACTCACTGAGTGAAGACAATAAAGAAGGCCCAATGCTATGTTGGGGATTATTAGGAAGAGAATTGAGAACAAATCAGCCAGTATCATCATGCCCCTGTATAAATCATTGGTGCGACCTCATTTGGAGTACTGTGTACAGTTCTGGTCGCCACATCTCAAAAAGGATATTATAGCATTGGAAAAAGTGCAGGGAAGGGCAACTAGAATGATAAAAGGTTTGGAACACCTTCCCTATGAAGAAAGGTTAAAACGCTTGGGGCTCTTTAGCTTGGAGAAACAACGGCTGAGGGGTGACATGATCGAGGTTTATAAGATTATGAATGGGATTGAGCAGGTTGAGAAAGAAGTCCTTTTCTCCCTTTCTCACAATACAAGAACTCGTGGGCACTCCATGAAATTGCTGAGCGGTCGGGTTAGAACGGATAAAAGGAAATACTTCTTCGCCCAAAGAGTGATTAACATATGGAATTCACTGCCACAGGAGGTGGTGGCAGCTGCAAGCATGGACAGCTTCAAGAGGGAATTAGATAAGCATATGGAGCAAAGGTCCATCGGTGGCTATTAGCCACAAGGCATAGATAGGAACTCTCAGTCTGGGGCAAGTGGTGTTCTGTATTCTTGGTGCTTGGGGGGGGGTCAACAGTGGGAAGGTTTCTAGTGTCTTGGCCCCATTGGATGTTGGACTGGATGGGCCACTGGCCTGATCCAACATTGGCTCTTCTCTGGAGTCATAAGGAGGCATGCCTGGATTTCTCTGGGCAGGCCACCCAGATGGAGCGTGGGGAGGCATGTCTGGGCAGGCCACCTAGTTGGAGCTTGAAGCCCCAGAACAAAGGCAGGCAGGGTCCTGGAACCTGCCCGCGGATTGGCCCCTGGGGGCAGCCGGCCAATCTGGAGCCCGAAGGCCATTGGAACTAACCAATCGCACGGGGGCTGGGCATGGCTTAGGTGTATATCGTTAGGGCAGTTGCCCCCTGTGAAGCATTCCTGTTGAGACGCAATAGACTGCTGCCTGCTGAAATCATTCGGCCTTTGCCTCTGCTGTGTTAAACCCACAAGCTCCTTAGCGGCCAACAAGATTTTACAGAGTGTGATCTTTCGAGAATCAAAGCCCCCTTCGTCAGACACAAGTCACTGAGAGAGAACATAAGAACATAAGAGAAGGCAATGTTGAATCAGGCCAATGGCCCATCCAGTCCAACAATCTGTCACACAGTGGCCAAAATATACCAGGTGCCATCAGGAGGTCCAGCAGTGGGGCCAGGACACTAGAAGCCCTCCCACTGCTGCCCCCTCCAGCACCAAGAATAATCACCTGCCCCAGACTGAGAGTTCCCATCTATACCCTGTGGCTAATAGCCACTGATGAACTTCTGCTCCATATGTTTATCTCATTCCCTCTTGAAACTGTCCATGCTTGTAGCTGCCACTACCTCCTGTGGCAGTGAATTCCATATGTTAATCACTCTTTGGGTGAAGAAGTATTTCCTTTTATCTGTTCTAACCCGACCGCTCAGCAATTTCGTGGAGTGCCCACGAGTTCTTGTATTGTGAGAAAGGGAGAAAAGGACTTCTTTCTCAACCTGCTCAATCCCATTCATAATCTTATAAACCTCGATCATGTCACCCCTCAGCCGTCGTTTCTCCAAGCTGAAGAGCCCCAAACGTTTTAACCTTTCTTCATAGGGAAGGTGTTTCAACCCTTTGATCATTCTAGTTGCCCTTCTCTGCACTTTTTCCAATGCTATAATATCCTTTTTGAGATGTGGCGACCAGAACTGTACACAGTATTCCAAATGAGGTCGCACCAATGATTTATACAGGGGCATGATGATACTGGCTGATTTGTTCTCAATTCCCTTCCGTCTGTCCACCCTGACTCCGTTGCCCATCGGTTTAAGAACATGAGAACAGAAGAGAAGGCAGTGTTGAATCAGGCCAATGGCCCATCCTGTCCAACATCCAGTGGGGCCAAAACACCAGAAGCCCCTCCCACTGTTGACCCCCCCCCCCAAGCACCAAGAATGTTTCATCGGGTGCCTCTGAGTTCGAGTGTTATGGGACATTGCTGGGTTGCAGTCCTGTTGTGGGAGGGGGGAACGATTGATTGTATTTCTTGTTTCATGATGGAAAGGAACCGTTTCTGGAACAGGAAAGATGTTTGTTTCTAGCACCCACCTGTGCCGTGTGTCCTCAGGCTGTGGTTGCCAGCTCTGGGTTGGGAAATTCCTGGAGATTTTGGGGGTGGGGTCTGGAGATGGAGGGGCGGGACCTCCGCAGGGTATAATGCCACAGAACTCATCCTCCAACGCAGCCTTTTTCTCCAGGGGGACTGATCTCTTTGGTTTGGAGGTCAGTTGTAATTCCAGTTGATCTCCAGGCGATCTCCAGGCCTCTCCTGGAGGGTGGCAACCCTAGCTCAGGCATGGAACTCAGAAAGATCCTGGTGAACATCAACCCGCCCACCCCCATCCCGCCCCGTCCTTCCATCTTGCTGCTTATTGGTTTTTATTGCTGTCATCCGGCAGTGACAACCAGCTTGTTTGTGTAGCGAAAGAAAATCACGTAAATTGGACCGTGTAGCCAAGCTCTTAGCACCTTGTTACACAGGCAGGGCGCCGGTCTGCACAGATGCTGGCGGAGATCCCGAATCCCAAATGAAGCATCCGTGGGAAGACCTTTGCCCGGCAAACTTCATCCTGTGCTTTCGATCAGAAATGACAGAGTGCCGATTTGCAGCCGTTTTAAAAAGTGTAATGTACTGGGTTCTAGACGCGTCGTGTGGTGAAATCAGCTCATAGTCTATCGCTCCAGATACAAGGCAACTCAGCCAGCCCGGAGGCCGGCTTATATCCCAGTCACGTGCCACACACCACAAACTTCCCACACCCATGATAGGTTTATTTACAGTGCACCCATCTCCAGTTTGGTGTAGTGGTTAAGTGTGCGGACTCTAATCTGGGAGAACCAGGTTTGGTTCCCCACTCCTCCACTTGCAGCTGCTGATGTGACCTTGGGCCAGTCACAAGCTCCGGCACAGCTGTTCCTGAAAGAGTAGTTTGTGTCAGAGCTCTCTCAGCCCCACCTACCTCCCAGGGGGTGTCTGTTGTGGGGAGGGGAAGGGAAAGGAGTTTGTAAGCCACTCTGAGACTCCCTTGGGTAGTGAAGGGCAGGGTATAAATCCAATCTCCTCCTCCTCCTTCTTCAGTTCTCTCAGCCAGGGGAAACGACAGCTGTACAGAACCAAAGGGGAAGAGATGTTTGCGTGCGGCTTCTGACACTGCACTTCACTTGGAGCCAGTTTGGTGTAGTGGTTAAGAGCGGTGGACTCTAATCTGGAGAACCAGTTTTGATTCTCCTCTCCTCCTCCACATGGAGCCAGCTCGTGTGATCTTGGGTCAGTCACAAGTTCTCTCAGAGCTGTTCTCTCAAGGGCAGTCCTCGAAAGAGCTCTCTCAGCCCCACCTACCTGACAGGGTCTGTTGTGGGGAGGGGAAGGGAAAGGAGTTTGTAAGCCACTCTGAGACTCTGAGGGAAGGATGGGGAATAAATCCAATCTGGTGTAGTGGTTAAATGTGCCAACTCTAATCTGGGAGAACCAGGTTTGATTCCCCACTCCTCCACTTGCACTGGCTGGACGACCTTGGGCAAGCCAGTTTTGTGTAGTGATTAAGTGCGCGGACTCTTATCTGGGAGAACCGGGTTTGATTCTCCACTCCTCCACTTGCAGCTGGCTGGGTGACCTTGGGTCAGTCACAAGCTCTGGCACAACTGTTCTCTCAAGGACTGTTTCTGTCAGAAGTTCTCTCAGCCCCACCTACCTCACAGGGTGTCTGTTGTGGTGAGGGGAAGGGAAAAGAGTTTGTAAGCCGCTCTGAGACACCTTTGGGCAGTGAAGGGCAGGGTATAAATCCAAACTCTTCTTCTTCTGTCAGAGCTGTTCTTGAAAACGAGCAGTTTCTGTCCAAGCTCTCTCAGCCCCGCCTACCTCACAGGGTGTCTGTTGTGGGGAGGGGAAGGGAAAGGAGCCCGTAAACCACTCTGAGACTTCAAGTGAAGGGGGGGATGTAGATCCAATCTCATCCTCCTCCTCCTCCTCCTCCTCCTCCTGTTCTGCTTCAATTTCAGGGCTTTCTCTGGGCTAGATAACTTTCCCCTTCGAAGCAAATGATTTAAAAGTGCCCTCAGTTCTCTCCCTGCCTCCCTGAACTTTACAGTTTCTTCAGTGTTCGTTTTCAAACAGCCAGTGTTATTCCTTTTCAGATTTAGCTGCTGGGGTGGCTTTCTCAAGGGGGGAGGGAGGGAGAGAAAAAGAGCCTCTTTAACCTCTCTCCCTTTTCTTGCCGGAAGAAAGCCACTTTCAGCCTCTTCTACCACTGACGAGAAATTGCGAATACCTTTGTTTTTTTTCCCTCAGCAGGGATTTTAAAAAAAAAACACCATTAGAAGGGGTTTTTCCCAGTAAGAAGGCAAGGGAGGAAAGGGCTACGGTTCTCCCCTCGCCCTGTGCAATTTTCCTGCTCGATAATGCCGACCTGGTGGATAAGCCTGCAAGCGGAAGGACGCAGAAAACACCAAACCTTGCAGATTAACCCTTAGTCAGCAACGGCAAAAAGAGGCCTGTCTCAGTTTTGCCATCCTGAGTAATGCCAACAGGAGCAACCCGGATCCCCTCGTAATGTCAGAATTGGGTTGAGACTAGACCAGAGGTGTCAAAGCCAGTTTGGTTTGGTGTAGTGGTTAGGAGTGTGGATTCTCATCCGGGAGAACTGGGTTTGATTCCCCGCTCCTCCACATGCAGCTGCTGGTGTGACCTTGGGCCAGTCACAAGTTCTCTCAGAGCTGTTCCCTCAGGAGCCCTTCTGGAAAGAGCTCTCTCAGCCCTGCCGGCCTCACAGGCAGTGTTTCCTCTAAGCTGAGTTCGTGTGAGCTAGCTCACAGTTTTTCAGCCTCCGGCTCACACATTTTTGTCTTCGCTCAGGAAGGAGGGCTCCAGAGCAAACTAATTGATGCAGTAGCCAAACTGCTCACTCACGACTTTAATGCCAGTAAGCTCACAAAGTAGAATTTTTGCTCACAAGACTCCGCAGCTTAGAGGGAGTATTGGTCACTGGGTGTCCGGAGCCTGGAGCTCTGCGGAAGTTACAACTCATCTCCAGATGAGAGACAGAGAGAGCAGATCCCCTGGGGACAATTGCTGCTTTGGCGGGTGGACTCTAACATAAGAACATAAGAGAAGCCAATGTTGAATCAGGCCAATGGCCCATCTAGTCCAACACTCTGTCACACAGCGGCCAAAATATACCAGGGGCCATCAGGAGGTCCAGCAGTGGGGCCAGGACACCAGAAGCCCTCCCACTGCTGCCCCCTCCAGCACCAAGAATAGAGTGCATCACCTGCCCCAGACTGAGAGTTCCCATCTATCCCCTGTGGCTAATAGCCACTGATGGACTTCTGCTCCATATGTTTATCTAATTCCCTCTTGAAACTGTCCGTGCTTGTAGCTGCCACCACCTCCTGTGGCAGTGAATTCCATATGTTAATCACTCTTTGGGTGAAGAAGGACTTCCTTTTATCTGTTCTATGGTATGACGCTCCATCGAGGTCATCCCCCGTGCTAAATCCAACCCACCTCAGGCCCCCTTCCACAAATCTCCTGGATTTCCCAACCTGGAGCTGACAACCCTAGGGAGGAACATGGGGAAAGAACAGAAGTGGGCGAGGAAGGGCCTCTGTAGTGTAGCCAACTCGGCCAGAGACCGACGTCACTGAACATAAGAGAAGCCAGTGTTGAATCAGGCCAATGGCCCATCCAGTCCAACACTCTGTGTCACACAGCAGCCAAAATATACCAGGTGCCATCAGGAGGTCCAGCAGTGGGGCCAGGACACTAGAAGCCCTCCCACTGCTGCCCCTGCCCCAGACTAGCCCATCTATACTCTGTGGCATGACAATGAATATGTACTATTCCTTTTATCCGTTCTGCTCAGCAATTTCATGGAGTGCCCACAAGAAGTTCTTGTATTGTGAGAAAGGGAGAAAAGGACTTCTTTCTCTACCTGCTCTATCCGACGCATAATCTTGTAAACCTCGATCATGTCACCCCTCAGCCGTCACTTCTCCAAGATAAAGAGCCCCAAACATTTTAACCTTTCTTCATAGGGAAAGTGTTCCAACCCTTTGATCATTCTAGGCCGAGTTCAGACTAGCAATTTGCCCCGGTAGGGATCCATTTCAGCAACACTTCAAACCCGCAGTAAACAGGGTATTCGTACAGGCACATCTGCCTGGCGTCCCTCACCCATAGCTAACTGCCGCTGTTCCGCTTCACTGCCGCATTAAAAAGATACCTGAAGAAACCAGTAGCAAATCCCTAAAGCGCACGTGTGTCACGCGTTTCTTCGCTTCCAGGACATCTGAATGTGCAGCCGAAATGCCGGGAGAAACCTGCATCTATCTCGTGCACTGTCGGCCACAGCGCACAGGGATGCGCACACGCGACCATGCGCCCATATGCACATAGGCGACATATGTGAAAAATGCCGTATACAGTGCACCTCCGGTGCAGCGGTCTGAATGTTCCCGCACGGCTCTGCCCAGTATGCTCCGGCAGCAGCCCAGGCTGTGTGAACGGGAAACCCCGGGACAGTTTGTTCCGGGGCTTTTTTGCCACGATTGGCTCCCAGAGCGAATTGCCAGTCGGCCCTCAGCCCTAGTTGCCCTGTTCTGCACTTTTTCCAGTACTATATCATCCTTTTTGAGGTGTGGTGACCAGAACTGTACACAGTACTCCAACTGAGGTCGCACCATCGACTTATACAGGGGCATTATGATACTGGCCGATCTGTTTCCAATTCCCTTCCTAGCGTTGGCCTTTTTTATTGCAGTCGCACACAGTCTCGACATTGTCAGTGAGTTATCTACTACGACTCCAAGATCTCTCTCTCAGTCAGTCTCCGCCAGCTCGGACCTCCATCAACGTGTAGTTATAGTTAGCGACTCTTAAGAACATAAGAACATAAGAGAAGCCCATGTTGAATCAGGCCAATGGCCCATCTAGTCCAACACTCTGTCACACAGCGACCAAAATATACCAGGTGCCATCAGGAGGTCCAGCAGTGGGGCCAGGGCACCAGAAGCCCTCCCACTGCTGCCCCCTCCAGCACCAAGAACAGAGTGCATCACCTGCCCCAGACTGAGAGTTCCCATCTATACCCTGTGGCTAATAGCCACTGATGGACTTCTGCTCTTAACAGCCTTAGTCACTCTGGGCAGCAGCTACTAACTGCAGCCTCCTTTACAGGGCTGTTGTGAGGAATCGTGTCCTTTTTGCTGAAGCTCGTACCCATTCGTTTTACGCAGAACACCGTTCCTAGCAAAGAGCTGGCACAGTAGTAGTGACGACGGCGCCTCCGGCGCCCAGCCATTGGTGTCCGTGTCTTGTACAGACTCGAAGCTGTACGCCGTCTCTTTCACCTCAGGCCAAGGTCTCTAAAGGCCTGTTTTTTCCTCGGGCAGTCCCACACTTGCGCACGGAAAACGGGCTGGGATCAGGGTGTGATGTGTGTCTTGGTGAGGGGGGAGGTGTTCCTCCGTCCTTGTTCCTCCATCCTCCCGGCCTGCGTGTCCCCGCCTCGGCCTCCTGCCTTATCAATCTTTCAGGAGCCGAACGACGGGGGGCTCATCTCTTGGGGAAGGGGTATTAGCTCAGGCTGAGGTAGCACCGGACGAGCAGCAGAGGGGAAACGGTCGGCGGCCGCGACGACGAGCCAGCCCGCGGCTGCCAAAAACCGCAAGGGCGGCCATGAAATATTCATCCGGGCCCTGCAGCTGCCGGCAGGTAAGGGAGCAGCTGAACCTGGGCAGAGAGGCCTCCTCTCCCCGCCCCCACCCCTGCAGTGATGCCAGGCATCAAAAATGCAGTGTGGCCTGGCACCTCTTGGGAGGTGGTTAAAGATGCATGACCCTATTTTTGGACCCGGTTCATCCCATCTGTTACCTCTTCTCCGTCTTCCTGCCGAAGGTGCCGAGAGGAGGGAACGGACTACGGGGGCTGCTCACGGAAGGCTCAGGAGAGAGGAGGGAGAGAAGGAGGGCAGGTTCATAAGAACATAAGAGAAGCCAATGTTGAATCAGGCCAATGGCCCATCTAGTCCAACACTCTGTCACACAGAGGCCAAAATATACCAGGTGCCATCAGGAGGTCCAGCAGTGGGGCCAGGGCACCAGAAGCCCTCCCACTGCTGCCCCTCCAGCACCAAGAATAGAGTGCATCACCTGCCCCAGACTGAGAGTTCCCATCTATACCCTGTGGCTAATAGCCACTGATGGACTTCGGCTCCATATGTTTATCTAATTCCCTCTTGAAACTGTCCAGGCTTGCAGCTGCCACCACCTCCTGTGGCAGTGAATTCCAGGTGTTAATCACTCTTTGGGTGAAGAAGTACTTCCTTTTATCTGTTCTAACCTGACTGCTCAGCAATTTCATGGTGTGCCCATGAAGTTCTTGTATAGTGAGAAAGGGAGAAAAGTACTTCTTTCTCAACCTGCTCAATCCCATTCATAATCTTATAAACCTCGATCATGTCACCCCTCAGCCATCGTTTCTCCAAGCTGAAGAGCCCCAAGCGTTTTAACCTTTCTTCATAGAGAAGGTGTTCCAACCCTTTTATCATTCTAGTTGCCCTTCTCTGCACTTTTTCCAATGCTATACCGCTCACCCAGCTTCTTCCCTTGGACCGCTCACCCAGCTTCTTCCCTCAGACCTAGGGTTGCCAGCCTCCAGGTGGGGCCTGGAGACCTCCTGGAATGACAACTGCTCTGCGGGTCCCACGGCTTTACCATAGAGCTTTTTGCAAAACGCTACAGCGTCGGCAGTGTGGATTCCAGTTTTTACCAGAAGTGGGGAAGCAACCCCGATACACTCACATAGTTTCTGGTAAAAATGAGATGCTCTGGCCATTTTGGAAGGACTCTCTGGTTTTACCTCAGTCACCCTGACTTACCTTAACGAATCTATCTAATCCCCCTTTAAAGCTGTTTGTTCCGGTGGCCATCACTACATCCTCTGGCAGCAAATCCCATGCTTTAGTCGCTCTCTGTGTAAAGTCGAATTTCCTTTTGTCCGTCCTGAACCTACTGCAGTCAGTGTTCCCTCTAAGCTGAGTTAGTGTGAGCCAGCTTGTAGTTCTTTAGCCTCCAGCGCACATATTTTTGTCTTTGCTCTGGAAGGAAGGCTCCAGGGCAAAGTAATCGATGCAGGGGACTGATCACTCGCCCGCAACTGTAAATGCCTGTAATGTAATCCCACAAAATAGAATTTTTGCTCACAAGACTCCACAGCTTAGAGGGAGCTTGCCCGCTTCATTGGATGCCCCTCAAGTTTTAGTTTTCTGGGAGAGGGAGGGGGAAATTCCTCTCTGTCGACTCCCTCCACCCCTTGCATCGTTTCATAAGCCTCTCTCATGTCTCCCCCCTTAGTCGTCTCTTTTCTAAAGTCCCAGACTTTTCAGGTTTTTCTCTCAGAGAAGGTGCACCAACCCCCTAATCATCTTGGTTGCCCCTCCTCTGGACTTCCCCAGCTCTTTTGGAGATATGGTGACAAGCGCTGTACGCATAAGAACATGAGAGAAGCTGACATTGGATCAGGCCAATGGCCCATCCAGTCCAACACTCTGTGTCACACAGAGGCCAAAATATACCAGGGGCCATAGAGAGGTCCACCAGTGGGGCCAGGACACCATAAGCCCTCCCACTGTTGACCCCACCCAAGCACCAAGAAGAAAGAGCATCCCTTGCCCCAGCCTGAGAGTTCCTCTCTATACCTTGTGGCTAATAGCCACCAATGGACCTCTGCTCCATATGCTTATCCAATCCCCTCTTGAAGCCGTCCATGCTTGTAGCTGCCACCACCTCCTGCAGCAGTGAATTCCATGCGTCAATCACTCTTTGGGTGAAGAAGGACTTCCTTTTATCCCTTCTAACCTGACTGCTCAGCAATTTCATGGAGTGCCCACGAGTTCCTGTACTGTGAGAAAGGGAGAAAATTACTTCTTGCTCTACCTGCTCAGAGAAGAAGAAGAAGAAGAAGAAGAAGAAGAAGAAGAAGAAGAAGAAGAAGAAGAAGAAGAAGAAGAAGAGGAGGAGGAGGAGGAGGAGGAGGAGGAGGAGGAGGAGGAGGAGGAGGAGAAGAGAAGAAGGAGGAGAAGAAGAAGAAGAAGAAGAAGAAGAAGAAGAAGAAGAAGAAGAAGAAGAAGAAGAAGAAGAAGAAGAAGAAGAAGAAGAAGAAGAAGAAGAAGAAGAAGAAGAAGAAGAAGAAGAGGAGGAGGAGGAGGAGGAGGAGATTGGATTTATACCCTGCCCTTCACTACCTGAAGGAGTCTCAGAGCGGCTTACAAATTCCTTTCCCTTCCCCTCCCCACAACAGACACCCTGTGAGGCAGGTGGGGCTGAGAGAGCTCTTCTGAGGACTGCTCTTGAGAGAACAGCTCTGAGAGAACTTGTGACTGACTCAAGGTCATGCCAGCAGCTGCATGTGGAGGAGTGGGGGAATCAAACCCAGTTTTCTCAGATTAGAGTCCACGCTCCTAACCACTGCACCAAACTGGCGTACCAAAATGAGGCCTCACCATAGATCTGTACAAATTTATTCCCAGTCCCTTTCGGCTGTGACTCAATGGCCCTTTCCACCCCACCCCCCACCCTGGACATCGGCAATCGACCCAATGTGACTTCTGCAAGCTGCACGGGGGTCTTTTGTTTCGTGCTTCCCGCCCCACGTTTTCCCCCACCTGTTAATTGTTTTGCATTTTGTGCTCAACCAGTGTGTCCCCCCGCTTTGTAATTGCAGGGAGAAGAGGTATGTGGGTGGGGGGAGATGAGCCCCCATGCAGTGGATCCACCAGCGGAGCTTGCAGGGCCCCCATGAGTGATGCAACGTGCAAATGACCACGGGGATGATTTGCATACTTGCATTTAGTAAAGGTTTCCCTTGCTCGAAAGCCAGTCAAATCCGACTCTAGGGTTGCGGTGCTCATCTCCGTTTCAAAGCCAAAGAGCCAGCGCTGTCCGAAGACGTTTCCGTGGTCATGTGGCCGGCTTGACTAGACGCCATGAGGCGCACGGAACACTGTTCCCTTCCCACCAAAGTGGTACCTATTTATCTACTTGCAATTTCTTGCTTTTGAACTGTTAGGTTGGCAGGAGCTGGAACCAGAGACGGGAGCTCACCCCGTTATGCGGCACTCTCGGGTCTCGAACTGCTGAACTACTGACCTTCCACAGCCTGCAGTTCAGCGTCTTAAGCACTTGAGCCACCGCAGCTCCACTTGCATTTACAGATGGCCATAGATTTCAGCATATGGCTGTCAGTGTTCTACTGTGTTGGGGGTTGGCAGACAGACCTGAGCACTTGAAAACTGCCGATTCGTGGCTTCCAGCATATGTCGCCGGAAGAGTTGCTTCTAACAGCTTAGGCCCTTGGCTGGCTACTTTAGAGCCCCCACACTAGCTGAGCGGGATGTAAATAGGACTACGTAGCATCTTCCCATTGTTCTTAAAAAGAGCAGTCCCGGAGAATTGAAATTTTGCGGTAGAAAAGAACAGGAGTCGAGTAGCACCGTGAAGACTAACAAAATTTGTGAGCAGTGACTTGTGAAAGCTCATTCCCGGTGCTCGTCGCCGTTTCCAAGCTGAAGAGCCAGCGCTGTCTGAAGACGCCTCTGTGGTCATGTGGCCGGCATGACTAGACGCTGAAGCACACAGAACGCTGTCACCTTCCCACTGAAGCGGTACCTGTTTATCTACTTGCAATCTCTTGCTTTCGAACTGCTAGGTCGTCAGGAGCTGGGGCCAGAGACGGGAGCTCACTCCGTCACGCGGCACTCTCGGGTCTCGAACTGCTGAACTACCGACCTTCCAGCCTGCAGTTCAGCGTCTTAACCACTTGAGCCACCGCAGCTTATGTTCTTATGTTATGTTAAATATCTTGTCACCCCCAGCAAGGGGCACCCAACACCTCCTCCTGCACCGATGGTCAGGTTTGAGGTGAGCTCCCGTGGCACATGCGTAGAGTGCCCATCTCCAGGTAGCAGTTGGAGACCTGCCAGCTACTAGAATTGATCTCCAGGCAACGGAGATCACCTGCAGAAAAGGGCCGCTTTGGAAGGCAGGACTTTATGGCAGTATAGCCCACTGAAGGCCCTCCCCTCCCCAAGCCCCGCCCTCCTCAGGCTCCACCCCCAAAATCCCCAGGTATTTCTCAACATAGAGCAGCGGTGCAGGTCCAGGAGGGGAGGTCCATCAACTCCACTCACTCACCACTATTGGCCAGGAATAGGCTCGCCAACTCCAGGATGGCACATTCTTGGAGGTTTAGGGATGAGGCCGGGGATGGGCGGGGTTCAGAGAGGGGAGGGACCCAAGCAGAGTGTGATGCCACAAAGTCCCACGTCTCCCAAGGAACCGTTTCCTCCGGGGGAACTGGTCTCTGTAGTCTGGAGATCCGTTGTAATTCCAGGAGATCTCCAGGCCCCACCTGGAGGTGGGCAACCCTTGCCAGGAGTGAGTGGAGGGACTGACATATGCTGTATGTTGGTGCTCCCCCCCCCGGCCACCAGTGAGGGATGGAGGGGTAGGGCTGACAGATCCAGGTTTGGAAACTCCCAGAGATTTGCAGGTGGAGTCTGGGGAGGACAGAGACTTCAGTGGGGTGCAATGCCATAGAGAATCCACCTTTCAAGGTGCTGGAAATATGTACGTCACAAGGTCTAAATTCAGTCATTATAGGGTTCATGTGTTTACCTTGTGTGCTATTGTTTAGGTTGACCTGGAAGGAAACCTGGCACAGAGCCAATGTAAACAAAGCCTGGGAAACCGGAGCCTATTTACTCACAATCATTGGTTAATGTATTCAGGTGATTTCCTTCTAGGGTCAAGAAGAGAGTAGAATCTTCACTACCAACTGTGTGGTCGGTCAGTCTGTTGTTGTACTTGTAACGGTATGGAACAAGACGAAGATGAAGACGAAGAAGAAGAGGAAGAGGAGGAGGAGATTGGATTTATACTCCACCCTTCACTCGGAGTCTTAGAGCAGCTTGCAAATTCCTTTCCCTCCCCCTCCCCACAACAGACACCCTATGAGGTAGATGGAGCTGAGAGAACTCTAACACAAACTGCTCTTTCAGGAACAGCTGTGCCAGAGCTTGTGACTGACCCAAGGTCATCCAGCAGCTGCAAGTGGAGGAGTGGGGGATCAAACCCAGTTCTCCCTGCGCTTAACCACTACACCAAGCACAAATCTTAAGTGTTTGTTGTTCTGTAGATTTCCCATGTACCCTTCCCTCTGGAAATAAAGATTTTTACATGGAAAGAAAATGCCTCCTCTCCGGTGAACAAGGATCCATTTCAAGCTCTGAATATCTAACTATTTTGCCAGCCACAGCTACTGGCGAAATGCCAGGTCCTACAATGCCAAGACCACGGCCACACGACCCGGAAAATCTACAGCAACTAATATTTTTACCAAATCTTCCAACACAAAGCACCCTTTTTCTCCAGGGGAACTGATCTCTGTCATCTGGAGATGAGCTTTAATTCCAGGGGAACCGCAAAGCTAAAACCGAGCTATTGCCAAGAACTCGGAAGCACCTTTGCAAAGCTCCTAAATGCCCCTCTTCGCATTCAGAGAGGCAGAGAAATAGTGTGTCTGCTGGGGGGGGGGAGCGGCGCACGTCAGTTCTGATGCGCATCCCCTGGCAGCTGGAGCATCCAAAACCCACCTGGACAGAGGAGCCCTCACTCGGCTGCTAATGAATATTTCACAACGACAAACGGGCCAGGTGGACAGGGAGTAACTCTTATTTACGACCCATTGGAAGGAACAGAGAGAGAGACGACGGGAGTGCAAAGACGGGCGGCGCGAACACACACAGAGATCTGTCAGGGTAGAGTTAGCAGCCTCCAGGTGGGGCCGGGAGATCTCCTGGGATGCCAGTTGACCTCCAGACTGCAGAGATCAGCTCCCGCAGAGAAAAGGGCTGCTTTGGAAGGTGGACTCTGGGACAGGGGTGGCCAAACTGCGGCTGTTTCACAGATATTGTGCGGCTCCCAGCAGGGCGGCTAAGGGAGCGAAGGGGAGGCATGCTTTTTCTCCATCCCTCCCTTTCTTACTTCCTTCCTCCTCTCTCTCTCATCTATTTGCTTTCTTTATTTCTCTCTCTCTCTCTCTTTCCACCTCTTTCCTTCTTTCTTTCCACCTCTCTCTCTTTTTCCTCTCCCCCTTAGACAAATACATATCATTAGCAAACAAATAAATATAATTGTTAAATAGTGGGGTTCCATAGATGAACAGCCCACAAGCCTAGTGTTCGGGTCAATTTTATTTGTGATTCCAGCAAGAGCAAGACAAGACCCCGGAGCCTCAGATCTGTTAAGTAGCGTGCCATTGCCACACCCAAACACACCCCACTCCCAGTGATAGGCTGTTTACATAACATTGGGTTACTACTAGATTGGTTACTTTTAGAATCCTGGTCAGCTATTGTTCTTGTGCTCCAAGCTCAGCCAATCCCTGATTCAATGTCAGGTTCAACTGCAAGTAAGTCCAGGCACTCTTCATAAAAGATATGCTTTATTGGAATACAAGTGAGTTGCCCTTGATAGCAGAGTTATTGTCAGGAATACCCCACCAGGCATAACGACCTACAGATATAGTATGATGCATAAGCCCTACTAGTGAATGAAATCTGAGCGCGCGCGTGGGAATTCTCCCGGTGGGAGGATACATAATGAACGGGAGAAGGCCCCCTCCCTTCCCGCTATCTAAGGCGAGAAATTTTCCACCGGCTGGGAAGTCAGGCCTGTGTCTCTCTTGTTCAAGGCTAAGATAGCAGGCGGTGGCAGAGAGTTCTCCCACAAGTTCCAGCTAAGCAGACTATGCGCAGGCATGCCAGCTAATTAAAACAAACAATAAAGATACTGTCTAAATCCAGACAGGAGAGAAATATGGCAGTTCATCTGACATTCAATAAGGGATTATTCAGTCCCAGTACATAACAATAACTGGACAACCTGAAAAAGACTTGGCCAACCTGAAAAATCAGCAGTGGCTGAACATAGCCTAACCCAAACAGGACACAGCATTTGGTTCCAAGACACTGAAAGACTGGACAACACTTCCAGTTACCATGTCAGATTACACAGGGAAGCCATTGAAATTCATAAACATAAACACAATTTCAACAGGAAAGAAGAGAGTTTAAAAATAAATAGGGCATGGGTTTCCTGTCCTGAAAAACACAAAATGCTCTACAGCTGACAATAGCACTACAGATAAGATTAGAATTTCAATAGCCATTCCACATACAAAAGAACCTCCTCAGGAAAGCTCCTCCATTAGCATGTTCATAGCCTGGGGATCTCCCACAAGATAATGACTCAGCCCTACCCCACCTTCCTGAGTAGATATAAATTACCTGCCTACCATTTTTCTTCTCACCTTGACAAAGAGAGTACTCCATCTTTCTGTGTTATACCTCTGAGGATGCCAGTCACAGCTGCTGGCGAAACGTCAGGCCCTACAATGCCAAGACCATGGCCACACAACCCAGAAAATCTACAGCAACCAATAATTGGACAGATAAATATCATTATCAATATCTGTTTTTACCCCTTTTATTTTTGGCAGTCTCATTTAACATTAATAAAAAGCAAATATGCGTATTTTAAAATAAAAACATCTAACGTTTGTTCCTCTCTTGCGGCTCTCAGACATCTGACGTTTATTCTGTGTGGCTCTTACATTGAGCACATTTGGCCACCCCTGGCATTATACAGCACTGAGGCCCCTCCCCTCCACAAACCCCACCCTCCACCCAGGCTCCACCCCCCAAAATCTCTAGGAATCTCCCAACCTGGAGTTGGCAACCCTAGCTAGGGGTAAGGATGCCATTCTCCGATTGGGGCAGGGGAAAATAAGGAGGAAGGCAGTGCTGCAGGCGTGATGATGTCACTTCCAGAGAAAACCAGGAAATGAGGATGGGTCACTCTAGGAATCGAGCAAAGAAGATGGTGAGGGGTCTGGAGACCAAGTCCTATGAGGAAAGGCTGAAGGAGCTGGGTGTGTTTAGCCCGGAAAGGAGATGACTGAGAGGTGAGATGAGAACCATCTTCAAGTACTTGAAGGGCTGTCCGATAGACGATGGTGCAGAGCTGTTTTCTGTTGCCCCAGAAGGTCAGACCAGAACCAACGGGTTGAAATTAAATCAGAAGAGTTTTCGGCTAAGCATTAGGAAGAACTTCCTGACAGTTAGAGCAGTTCCTCAGTGGAACAGGCTTCCTCGGGAGGTGGTGGGCAGTGTTCCCTCTAAGCTGACTTAGTGTGGCCTAGCTCACAGTTTTTTAGCCTCTGGCTCACACACTGGCTCAGGAAGGAGGGCTCCAGATCAAACTAATTTATGCAGGGGCCAAATCGCTCGCTCACAACTTTAATCCCAGTAGCTCACGAAGTAGAATTTTTGCTCACAAGACGCCACAGCTTAGAGGGGACATTGGTGGTGGGCTCTCCTTCTTTGGAGGTTTCCAAGCAGAGACTAGATGGCCACCTGACAGCAATGTGGATTCTGTGAACTTAGGTGGATCACAAGAGGGAGGGCAGGAAGGGATGCCTCAGTGCTTAGTTCTTGTGGCCCTTTCTTGCATGCCCAGGGAAATGCTGATTGCCACTTTGGGGTCAGGAAGCCATTTTTCTCCAGGCCAGTTGGGCCAGGGATCCTGGAAGGTTTTTTGTCATCTTCTGGGCATGGAACAGGGGTCACTGGGGTGTGTGTCTGTGGGAGGTATTGGTGAATTTCCTGCATCGTGCAGGAGGTTGGACTAGATGACACCGGAGGTCCCTTCTAACTTTGAGTCTATGATTCTATGACTCGGGACCAGCTGAAACCCTCGGTGAATAGCCCTTCGAAGTGTTCTCCTACAACCCAGTCCTAATATACGCAGGCGGCTTTTGAAAAAAAAAGTATTCCTTCAACGTACCCGTCTGCACTTCAGCTAGAATGCGGAATCCTGGGTTGCCAAAAATGGGTTTTGTCAAATTAGTTAATCAGCAAAGAGCAAGTCTTATTGCACTAATCCTCAACGGTCTTCGGCGCTGTAACTTCTGCAGAACCCTAACCCATCAGACCAGTGGGGATATCACAGCCTCGTCAAGCAATCACAAGGAGTTCCAGCCATAATACTTTTAGATTAGACATCGCGGACTTTTAATTTAGGTCCTCTCCAAAAGCTTGTGTTTTGTTAATTAAATATCAATTGATTGTCTGGAGCACCCTCCCTCCCGTTTTTATCGCGTTTCGGAGGGACAAATCAAATTCCCGTGCCATTAACTCTCAGCCACCCAATCTATACATAATTACCGTCGTTATTAATACACTGGAGTTCGGCAGAAGTTTTAGGCAATTAATATTTGTGGGATAGTTCGTTGCGAGTTAATTACGCCAGGGTTATGCAAATAACGCCGCCGCCTCGTAAGCAGGGTAATTAACACCTTTTTTAGTTAGTGCCTTCCCTTGTGCTGGTTAAATAGCTTGGCTTGCTTGTGGCGGATCGCGTTTGGTTTAATTATGCCTGAATTCTCCCCCCCCCCCCAAAAAAAAGGATAAGCGCATCATTATGGGGAGGCACTGTACAGGGAAAAGGAATTCAAGGCAGGGCTGGAATTCACGGCCACAGGAGGTGGTGGCAGCTACAAGTATGGATGGCTTCAAGAGGGAATTAGATAAACATATGGAGCAGAGGTCCATCAGTGGCTATTAGCCACAGGGTATAGATGGGAACTCTCAGTCTGGGGCAGGTGATGCACTCTATTCTTGGTGCTGGAGGGGGCAAGAGTGAGAGGGGCTTCTATTGTCCTGGCCCCACTGCTGGACCTCCTGATGGCACCTGGTATTTTTGGCCACCGTGTGGCATAGACTGTTGGACTAGATGGGCCGTTGGCCTGATCCAGCAGTGGCTTCTCTGATGCTGTTACGTTCTCTAAGGAGAGCCAGAACCTCTTGGGTTGCTTCCAGAATCCTCCCCCCCCCCCCCGGCTCCACATTTCTTCCTGGATTTAGGGGTTATGGATTCCATGTTTCTTGCAAACCACCCTGCCCCCAACCTATTGGCAATCCACAATGCTTCCATTTTCATCAGCTTTTATTCAGGCAGTTTTTATTCAGGCACAGGTGGCCACAGTTTTTCATTGTGCAGCATTTCCCACTACACAGGACACACAGGCAGGGGCTCCGTCACAGCACAGAAAAGACACACACACACAAACACAACCCATTTGTATTTCTGCACTGTTTTAACCAATGCACCTCAATCCCTTGAAAGGGGAGACAGAGCCGCCGAGAACTGAAAGCTGCAGCTGACTGTATTATGTGACAAGACGAAAAATGAGTTAGAAATTGCTGGATCATCGCTTGCTACTGCTGTGTCACTGTCGGGGTTGCGGCCCCCGGATCTTGCCCCTGGGGGCAGTTAGACTGGGAATACCTGCAGGAAATAAGGAAGCTCTTTCCAGTAATGAGGAGGAGGAGGAGGAGGAGGAGAAGAAGAAGGAGGAGGAGGAGGAGGATGGATTTCTACCCCACCCTTCACTACCCAAAGGAGTCTCAGAGCGGCTGACAAACTCCTTTCCCTTCCCCACCCCACAACAGACACTCCCTGTGAGGTAGGTGGGGCTGAGAGAGCTCTCTCAAGGACTGCTCCTGAGAGAACAGCTCTGAGAGAAGAGGAGATTGGATTTATACCCCACCCTTCACTGCCCAAGGGAGTCTCAGAGCAGCTTACAAACTCCTTTCCCTTCCCCTCCCCACAACAGACACCCCCTGTGAGGTAGGTGGGGCTGAGAGCGCTCTGACAGAAACTGCTCTTTCAGGAACAGCTGTGCCAGAGCTTGTGACTGACCCAAGGTCACATCAGCAGGGGCAAGTGGAGGAGTGAGTGGGGAATCAAACCCGGTTCTCCCAGATTAGAGTCCGCGCACTTAACCACGACACCGGACTGGCTCTCAGTTTGCTCTGGAGAGCCTTCCTTTTTGAGCTAAGACAAAGATGCGTGAGCCGGAGGCTAAGGAGAATGAAGAGACTCTAAGGAGAACGAAGAGACTCTTAAACGCTTCCTACAGTGTGTTTCGCATATTCTCTGGGAATGGAAATTCACCACTCGGAAGTCCATTTGATTGTGAGTCTCTACTGCTGGGTTATAGCTTTTTGTACACAGGGTACCTGTACTGCTCCATGTGTCCTGTGAATACTCAGGCTGCACTTCAGTTCTTTTGGGTGGCTCCAGACTTCTAAAAACCTAATGCATCGGTTATGGCAGGCCCCATCCTCTAGATCAGGGGTGGCCAAAAGTTGCTTAACGTAATAAACCAGACAGAATAAACGTCAGATGTCCGGGAGCCGCAAGACGTGAACAAATCTCACACACGCACGTTTTTTATTATTGAAAAAATATGCAAATTTGCTTTTTATTAACATGAAATTAAGACTGTGTGAAAGAGTCCCACGCGGCTCCCGAGATGCAGTTTGGCCACCCCTGCTAGTATAGACTGTACCGACTCACTCCGTGGGAGCCAGGTTGGTGTAGCGATTAAGTGCCCGGACTCTAATCTGAGAGAACTGGGTTTGATTCCCCCACTCCTCCGCTCGCAGCTGCTGGATGACCTTGGGCAAGCCATAGTTCTGTCAGAGCTGTTCTTGAAAAAGAGCAGTTTCTGTCAGAGCTCTCTAAGCCCCGCCTCCCTCACAGGGGGTGTCTGTTGTGAGGAGGGGAAGGGAAAGGAGTTTGTAAGCCGCTCTGAGACTCCTTTGGGCAGTGAAGGGTGGGGTATAAATCCAATCTCTTCTTCTCTTCTTCCCAGTTTGGTGTAGTGGTTAAGTGCGCGGACTCTAATCTGGGAGAACCGGGTTTGATTCCCCCACTCCACCACTTGCACCTGCTGGATGACCTTGGGCACACCATAGTTCTGTCAGAGCTGTTCTTGAAAAAGAGCAGTTGTTGTCAGAGCTCTCTCAGCCCCGCCTCCCTCACAGGGTGTCTGTTGTGGGGAGGGGAAGGGAAGGGAGTTTGTAAGCCACTCTGAGACTCCCTTGGGTAGTGAAGGGCGGGGTATAAATCCAATCTCCTCCTCCTCCTCCTCCTTCTTCTTCAGTTTTCTCAGAGCTCTCTCAGCCCCACCTGCCTCACAGGGTGTCTGTTGTGGGGAGGGAAATGGAAAGGAGTTCGTAAGCCGCCCTGAGACACCTTTGGGTAGTGAAGGGCGGGGTATAAATCCAATCTCTTCTTCCATGAAATCTACCATGAGCCCTTGAGAGAAAGGCGGACTATATATCAGGTAAATAAAGCAGAGGGGGCAGTGAGAACGCCCTCCCGAGGCTTATTCTCTGCTGGGTTCCATCATGGACAGCTTCCAGGCGGGGCTTGGGGGTCTCTCGGAATTAGAACTGGTCTCCAGACGACAGACATCAGCTCCCCTGGGGAAAACGTCCGCCTTGGAAGCAGTGTTCCCTCTAAGCTGAGTTAATGTGAGCTAGCTCACAGTTTTTTCAGCCTCCAGCTCACACATCTTGGTCTTAACTGAAAAAAGGAAGGTCTCCAGAGCAAACCAGTTTATACAGGAGCCAAATCGCTCGCTCACAACTTTGATGGCAGTAGCTCACAAAGTGGAATTTTTGCTCCCAAGACCCCACAGGTTACAGGGAGCATAGCTTGGAAGGTAGACCAGGGGTGTCGAACTCGTTTGTTTGTTGGGAGAACAGCTGTGCCAGAGCTTGTGACTGACCCAAGGTCGCATCAGCAGGTGCAAGTGGAGGAGCGGGGAATCAAACCCGGTTCTCCCAGATAAGAGTCCGCACACTTAACCACTACACCAAACAAAAAACACCTTGTGTTAATTATGGCGTGTACAAAACATACGATGGAGAGTCATAGTTTACACGGTAATGTTTCACCCTGCATTTTGCAGCTCCAGCTTCTCTGGGCATTATAAGCCGGGGGGGGTGGACTGTGTGTGTGTGTGGGGGGGTGCAATGCCAACTTTTCTGCAAAAAAGCTCAAGTGACCATGGGCCATCACGGTAATTCATCCTAATCTACTTCCGCGGATTGTTGTGCAGTAAAACGGAGGAGGAGGGAACGACGCATGGGGCCCTGAGCTCTTTGCAGGAAGGGTGAGATAAAAATATACTAAAATTAAAAATTAAAAAAAATGGGGTGGAGGGTATTACCCACTTGTGTGGATACTAGCCAAGGAGCAATTTAAAAGTAGAGGGCTGCGGTGGCTCAGAGGTTAAGACGCTGAGCTGCAGACCAGAAGGTCTGTAGTTCAGCAGTTCGAGACCCGAGTGCCGCATGACGGAGTGAGCTCCTGTCTCTGGCCCCGGCTCCTGCCAGCCTAGCAGTTTGAAAGCAAGAAATTGCAAGTTGATAAATAAAGAGCTATTGGGTAAGTTGTAGGTATGTAGGGCTATCTTTTGGCTATGCTCAAACAGAGTGCAGGGGGTTGGACTAGATGACCTGCAAGGTCCCTTCCAACTCTAACATTCTATGATTCTATGAAATAGGTACCGCTTCAGTGGGAAGGTAACAGCGTTCTGTGCACCTCAGCGTTTAGTCCAGCTGGCCACATGACCATGGGGAAGTCTTCGGACAGCGCTGGCTCTTCCGCATGGAAACGGAGATGAGTACTGCCCCCTAGAGTTAGATTCGACTAGCTTTCGAGCAAGGAAAACCTTGACCTTTACTTAAAAGTAAGGTATTTTCAGCTTAAATCCCATCTTAACATTACTTCTGTTCTCACCGTACCAGAAACAAAAGGGTGGATTTCACCACACACACACAAAAAAATGATAAATGCAGGATCCTTAGCCAAGTTATAGGGTTGCCAACTCCAATCTGGGAAATCCCTGGAGACTTAAGAGTGGCGCCTGTGGGGTATTTCACCTAATATCTATGGTATGCCTTTTCCTCCAGGGGAACTGACCTCTGTAGTGTGGGGATGAGTTGAAATTCCAGGAGAACCCCAGGCCTCACCTGGAGGTTGGCATCCCTGAGTGGGTCCAGTTCATAGCATGCAGACTGCAAAGGCAGCCCTATCAGCATTCCCACGTTGGTGAATAACTCCTCGTTACGTGGTACAGAAATTATACACTGTCATCCAAATCAAAGAGTTCATTACCTCGGACAATTTAAGGAACCACTTTTCCTCTTGTGGTTTTTTTTCCCCCTTTCCAGAGGCTGTAAGGGAAAAGTGCTAAAAAAACCTCAACCCCAAAATAACAGAGAAGATTCTAAATGCCTCCCTGCAACTTTCCTGAGCAACGAGAAAATTCCTCTGCAGAAAGGCTGAGAATCTGCATTTCCAGCACTGCCCACTGCTGGCGGGACAGCATATGACAGCCGCATCCCTCCCCGGTCCAAAAAAATGGCCCACAGCCTCTTCCAGAGCAAAAGGCCGAGCCAGAAGAAGAAGAAGAAGAGTTTGGATTTATACCCCGCCCTTCACTGCCCAAAGGCGTCTCAGAGCGGCTTACAAACTCCTTCCCCTTCCCCTCCCACAACAGACACCCTGTGAGATAGGTGGGGCTGAGAGAACTTCTGACAGAAACTGTCCTTGAGAGAACAGCTGTGCCAGAGCTTGTGACTGACCCAAGGTCTCATCAGCAGGTGCAAGTGGAGGAGTGGGGAATCAAACCAAACTGGCTCTCGCATCCAGAAAGAGCCCAGCAGAACAGAACACTCTCAAAAATGGGTCTCCAGTCCCCCCTCCCCATTGCAATTTGGAAGGGGGTGCAAAGTTACAGCGATCCACTTAAATTTTTACCCAGAAAACAAGCCATCACGGGGATTTGCACGAGCGCCAACTTTCCGCCTGAACGGAAAGCCTCAGCACTGTTTTACTCCCCCACACAGACGCCTGATCTCCAATCAGAGCTGGATCTCAAGAAAAAGAACCGGGTCGATTTTCAAAAACAAACCTCACCCAGAGTGCCGGGTGCAAGGTCACCAGAGCAGCCTCCAAGCTCCAGAGAGGTTGTTGTGCCTCTCCTGGGGTTGTGGCAACTGAGATTCTGGGGGTGGAAGAAAAGAAGAAGAGAAGAGTTTGGATTTATATCCCGCCCTTCACTGCCCAAAGGCGTCTCAGAGCGGCTTACAAACTCCTTCCCCTTCCCCTCCCACAACAGACACCCTGTGAGATAGGTGGGGCTGAGAGAACTTCTGACAGAAACTGTCCTTGAGAGAACAGCTGTGCCAGAGCTTGTGACTGACCCAAGGTCACACCAGCAGGTGCAAGTGGAGGAGTGGGGAATCAAACCCAGTTCTCCCAGATAAGAGTCTGCGCACTTAACCACTACACCAAACTGGAGCCTAGGAGTCCAAGGGGGTGGGGCCCAGTGGTCTCTGGTGGGGTGGGCTGTACTTGGGGGCTCATTCAGTCCAACACTGTGTGTCACTCAGTGGCCAAAACCCGGGTGCCATCAGGAGTCCCACCAGTGGAGCCAGAACTCCAGAAGCCCCCCCCACTGCGGCCCTCCCACGCACCAAGGAGACAGAGCGTCACTGCCCCAGACAGAGTGTTTCATAGCGATACAGAGCCAGCCACTTGCTCCTCCCACTGTTCTGAAAAGTAGCATTAAAACCAGTCAAGCTTTTAGGGGCTTTTCGCACACACGGAATGCACTTTGCAACCCACTAAGCTGTGGAGTCTTGTGAGCAAAAATTCTGCTTTGTGAGAACATAAGAGAAGCCGGCGCTGGGTCAGGCCAACGGCCCATCCAGTCCAACACTCCGTCACACAGTGGCCAAAAATACCAGGGGCCACCAGGAGGTCCAGCAGTGGGGCCAGGACACTAGAAGCCCTCCCACTGTTGCCCCCCAAGCACCAAGAAGACAGAGCATCCCTTGCCCCAGACATAAGAACCTACGAGAAGCCAATGTTGGATCAGGCCAACGGCCATCCAGTCCAACACTCCGTCACACAGTGGCCAAAAATACCAGGTGCCATCAGGAGGTCCAGCAGTGGGGCCAGGACACTAGAAGCCCTCCCACTGTTGCCCCCCCCAAGCACCAAGAAGACAGAGCATCCCTTGCCCCAGACATAAGAACCTACGAGAAGCCAATGTTGGATCAGGCCAACGGCCCATCCAGTCCAACACTCTGTGTCACACAGTGGCCAAAAATACCAGGGGCCATCAGGAGGTCCACCAGCGGGGCGAGGACACCAGAAGCCCTCCCACTGTTCCCCCCACCCAAGCACCAAGAATACAGAGCATCCTTTGCCCCAGACATAGGAACATAAGAGAAGCCAATGTTGGATCAGGCCAATGGCCCATCCAGTCCAACACTCTGTGTCGCACAGTGGCCAAAAATACCAGGGGCCACCAGGAGGTCCACCAGCGGGGCCAGGACACCAGAAGCCCTCCCACTGTTGCCCCCCCCCAGCACCAAGAATAGGGAGCCTCCCTTGCCCCAGACATAAGAACATCAGAGAAGCCAATGTTGGATCAGGCCAATGGCCCATCCCTTGCCCCAGACCGAGAGCTATTGGCATTGAAGTTGTGAGCGAGCGAGTCGACTACTGCATAAATTAGTTTGCTCTGGAGCCATTGCGCTGCCCCCAGTCAGTGTTAACTGTAAGTATTCATAGTTTAGTAAGACTGCTGTGTATCTTTAAGAGCAGTTGCCCCTGGGAATTGTAGTCCTGAGCCTAGGCCACCCAAAAAGTTCCCTCTGATTGGCTCATTAGGGTAATTTCCTGAGCTCAGAGGTGCGAAGATAGGAGTTTTGTTGTTCTTTTCCGTTTCTTTATCCTTCCTGGGCTAAGACAAAAATGTGTGAGTCAGAGTATAAAAAAACCCTGTAAGCTAGCTCACGCTGACTCAGCTTAGAGGGAACACTGTTTGCAATTAGATTTGATTGCATGAAATGCGGGGTTGCCAACTCTGGGTGGGGAAATACTCAGAAATCAAGGGGGGGGGAGGCTGGGGAGGGCGGGGTTTGTGGGGGGCAGGGACCTCAGCAGAGTGTAATGCCATCGACTCCGCCCTCCAAAGCAACCCTGTTCACCCGGGGATTTGACCTTGGGCCTCCGGGGGTCGGGTCTGACAGCAGAAGATCTCCAGGTGCCGTCTTGAGGTTGGAAACCCTCATGCAATAGCAAAATCCACTTGCAAACGGTTGCTAAAGTGCACTGGAAGCACATTATTCAGCATGTGAGAAAGCAATAGGTAGCAGAGCACAGTGGTGGCTCAAGTGGTTAAGGTTGGTAGTTCAACAGTTCGAGGCCCGAGTGTGCCACATGACGGAGTGAGCTCCCATCTCTGGCGCCAGCTCCTGCCAACCTAGCAGTTCGAAAGCAAGAAATTCCCTGGACGTTTTCAAGCGGAGGCTGGACAACCATCTTTTGGGTAGGTATGTAGGGCTCTCTTTAGGCTGTGCTCCTGCAGAGTGCAGGGGGTTGGACTAGATGACCTGCAAGATCCCTTCCAACTCTAACATTCTATGATTCTGTGAAATTGCAAGTAGATGAACAGGTACTGCTTTGGTGGGAAGGTAACAGCGTTCTGTGCACCTCGGCCACGTGACCACGGAAATGTCTTCGGACAGCGCTGGCTCTTCGGCTTGGAAACGGAGACGAGCACCGCACCCCTAGAGTTGGCTTCAACTGGCTTCCTGACTGTAAGAGTGGTTGAGCAGTGGAACAGACCGCCTCGGGAGGTGGTGGATGCTCCTTCCCTGGATGTTTTCAAGAGGAGACTGGACGACCATCTTTTGGGTATGTTGTAGGTATGTAGGGGTTTCGGCTGTGTTCCTGCAGAGTGCAGGGGTTGGACTAGATGGACTGCAAGGTCCCTTCCAACTCTAACATTCTATGATTCTATGATTCTAAGCGAGGGAAACCTTTACCTAACAGAGCACAGTCCCTGCAAAGGACAGAGCGCCAGAGTGGGGGCGAAAGAGAGACAGGAAATGGTTTCAGGTTCCACACACGGGGACAAAACAGAGCGTTTGGGTTAGCTCCCCAAAACCTGTGCTTTGATTCCCACAGTCCGAGATGCTGCTGGTCACACAGAACATTCTGCACCAATTCCGAAACAGGGAGCACTCTCCATTGCCAAACCAGGAAGGAAAGAAATATTCAAGGACACGTATTCGGTTTCTCTGGGATTCCTTACGTTTTGTTTTTTTCAAAGGCTTCCCCTACAAATAGACCCCACTTAGGCAAACGTACAGAAAAACAGATGCCCAGAGACAGCATTATATAGTTTCAGGTGGGTAGCTGTAGTGGTCAGCAGTAAAAGGACAAGATTCAAATCCAGCGGCACCTTAAGAGACCAACAAGATTTTTTTTGGGGGGGGTACAATCTTTGAAGAGCTTTGGCTCTTGGAATCCTATACCCCGTGTTATGTATTAGGTCTGGAACATTCCAGGACTATCTACCGGAGACTGGCTGAGCTTGGAGTTCTAGAACAGTAGCCCACTAGGACTCTGGAAGTGACCAATGGGAAACTGTTATGTAAATAGCCTAGCGTTGGGGAGTTGGGTGTGGTTTTTTGCATGCTTTTTAAACAGGGCTGTTGCCCAGGTGTTTTAGTCTCATTCCCGAAATCACTTAATAAAGTAGAGCTATTCAGTGCAATGCGTCTTGAACCCAGTATTTAACACCCCGGAATTCTTGCTGATCTTTAAAGTGCTGTTGGACTTGGATCTTGCTCGTTATATAGCCAACAGACTACAATCTTGTCCTTTAGTGACTTTAGGAAGGCTGCCTTCTGGACATTTCTCACGATCTTGAATTGATTTGTTGAGCATCCATTCACTGCTGCGTGGACCGTTGCTGAAAAGCGGTACGACCGCCCTGCAAATAAATCAGAACTCTGCCGGCTTTCCCTTAAGAATGTGCGCGTATCGCATGGCTCTACTTCCAGACTTACCGCAGCAAAAAATATATATAAAACCCGAACAGTGTCTTCCCCAAGGAAAAGCTCAGCGAGAGAAGTAGATTTCAGAAATCAAAAGCCGCATTTAGGCCGCCAAATATAAAGCAAGAAAGATTCAAACACAAACTGAGTATGAAGTCGATGCTCCGTTCCATGGATACCGGTTTCTTCAGCTAGGCCTATAGCGTTCTTCAGCGGATAGGAGATTTCTGAGCATCCTTCTTTGCTAGGTTCATTTGACGCCGCACTTTGGGAAAATTTATACATTACAAAAACTGTTCCAAGTAACACTTGCCCAATGCCTAATTTACTACGTAATCTGTTTTCAGTTAATAATTCAGTAATGCAGGATGTAAAACAAAAAACTTTTGTGGCTGATCCAATGGAAGTTAAGTTCCTGAAAGCCCCTGCAAGCCCCGAGTGTGTAGCTGCAATAAAGAAGGCCAACGCTATGCTGGGGATTATTAGGAAGGGGATTGAAAACAAATCAGCCAGTATCATCATGCCCCTGTATAAATCATTGGTGCGACCTCATTTGGAATACTGTGTACAGTTCTGGTCACCACATCTCAAAAAGGATATTATAGCATTGGAAAAAGTGCAGAGAAGGGCAACTAGAATGATCAAAGGGTTGGAACACCTTCCCTATGAAGAAAGGTTAAAACGCTTGGGGCTCTTCAGCTTGGAGAAACGACGGCTGAGGGGTGACATGATTGAGGTTTATAAGATTATGAATGGGATTGAGCAGGTTGAGAAAGAAGTACTTTTCTCCCTTTCTCACAAGACAAGAACTCATGGGCACTCCATGAAATTGCTGAGCAGTCGGGTTAGAACAGAGATAAAAGGAAATACTTCTTCACCCAAAGAGTGATTAACACATGGAATTCACTGCCACAGGAGGTGGTGGCAGCTACAAGCACGGACGGCTTCAAGAGGGAATTAGATAAACATATGGAACTGAAGTCCATCAGTGGCTATTAGCCACAGGGTATAGATGGGAACTCTCAGTCTGGGGCAGGTGATGCACTCTGTTCTTGGTGCTGGAGAGGGCAGCAGTGGGGGGCTTCTAGTGTCCTGGCCCCACTGCTGGACCTCCTGATGGCCCCTGGTATATTTTGGCCGCTGTGTGACAGAGTATTGGACTAGATGGGCCATTGGCCTGATTCAACATTGGCTTCTCTTATGTTCTTATGAGTCCCAGAGATTTATGCCTTTGCTTTATTTCCCAAGAGGAAACCAACAGGAGAACTTTAAATATACTTAATTCACGCAGGCTAGATGCTCTGCATTTTTTACTTATTCAGATGCATTAAAGGCAGCCAGCTCATGATAGACAAAAGCAGATGTTTCTGATACACCAGATGTTTCTCTGCACATGGCAGCATGGCAAGGAATGGGGAGCACATATGTATCAGTGTGGGAGGGACAGCTTTTCTTGTGCGTAGAGATGTAAAAGTTCTAGACATTTTTAACCTCATAGGGTTGGTGTAAAGATAAAACAGAGGAGTGAAGAGTGATGTAAGCCCCGACAGATCCTAACTGGGGAGAAAGGTAGGACATAGAATCACAGAATGTTAGAGTTGGAAGGGACCTTCAAGGTCATCTAGTCCAACCCCCTGCACTCTGCAGGAGCAGAGCCAAAAGAGAGCCCTACAACGTATCCGAAAGATGGTCATGTATTATGCACTCTTGTCTACTCAAACTGACAGTGGCTCTCCAGGGTCTCAGGCGGAGGTCTTTCTCATCATTTCCTGCCTGGCCCTTTTCACTGCGGATGCAGGGGATTGAACCTGGGACCTTCTGCATGCCAAACAGAGGCTCTTCCACTAACCCACAGCCTGACCCCAATAACATTCAGAAGAATGTCTTCTACTGAATCATAGAATCATAGAAACTTTGCAGGTCATCTAGTCCAACCCCCTGCACTCTGCAGGAGCATAGCCAAAAGGTAGCCCTACAACATACCCGGAAGATGGTCATCCAGCCTCCGCTTGAAAACGTCCAGCGAAGGAGCATCCACCACCTCCCGAGGCAGACTGTTCCACTGCTCAACTGCTCTTACAGTGAAGAAGTTTCTCCTGATACTTAGCCAGTATCGACTCCAATTGTAATTTCCACCCATTCGATCTAGTCTTGCAATCCGGAGCAAGAGAGAAGAGATCTGTTCCATCTTCGACACGACAGCCCTTCGAATATTTGAAGACTGCCATCATGCCCCTCTAAGCCTTCTCTTTCCCAGGCTAGACATACCCAACTCCTTCAGCCTTTCCTCATAAGACTTGGATTCCAACCCTCTCACCATCCTGGTCGCCCTCTTCTGGACACGCTCGAGTTTGACAACATCCTGAGCCTTCTCGCAGGGAGGGCTGGGTACAAATTCAATAAAAATAACAATTAAATAATCCTTCCTAAAATGTGGTGCCCAAAACTGGACACAGGACTCCAGGTGAGGTGAGGCCTGACCATAGCAGAATGTAAAATGAAGTAAATAATGAGATTTCCTGGCCAAGTTTCTTGCCGAAGTAGTCAGACTTAGATCTATTCTAGTAAAGGATTGATTCATATTGTTTATAATACCCATACTGTGATTATATACATACCGCATTATTGTACATCTATGTATCTTACTGCTCTGCCATTAAAGGTATTTGACTTTGACTTTAATGAGATTTCTTATCGAACCTTTTTCTTTTTTCGCTGTCAAGTCACAGCTGACTTCGGTGACCCCGTAGAATATTCAAGGCAAGAGACCGTCAGAGGGGGTTTTGCCTTGGCCTGCCTGGTATTCCTTGGTGATCTCCCATCCAAATACTGACCAGGGCCAACCTTACTTGGCTTAGCTGGCCCAGGCTACCCAAGCCAGGGCTTATCAAGCCTAAGCTTCCTTTAGTACACTAAGAACATGAGATCTATGAACACACGACTGACCGAAGGTCATATCAGCAGCTGCATGTGAAGGAGTGGGAGAATCGAACCCAGTTCTCCAAGATTAGAGTCCGCGCACTTAACCACTTCACCAAACTGTTCCTGATTCATCCTGCTTTCGCGTTTTCCCCACTTTGCTGTACTTCTTTACTGTACTTGATTGTTTTGGTATGCTGTGCTCTTTCTGGAAAGATCACAGTCAAAACGTCTGTAGGTGAGAAGATGCACATTTCTTCCCACATGGGTGCCATCTGCCACCGTTTCCTCCAGCCACCACACATACACAACAGGGGACTTTTAAAGTGTGCGTGTGTGTGGTGTGTAATTGACATACTGGTTCCTACTTTCATTTGGAAAAAAAATGAGTCTTTTCCCTTGCAGAACTGAAAGTGGAAAGGTGCAGGCAGCACATTTCCCCTTCAACTCTGCAAGGAAAAAGGAGCCAGAGATTTTCCTTTTCACACGAAAGCCGAGAGCTTGTATAAAGTTGCATCGGATCATTACAATGCTTCCGCAAGCTAGCTATTTGTGACCCAAGCCATGCTACGATACACCCGTAGCCCCCAAATTAAAAAAAAGAACAATTCGGGCAGTCTTCTGGCGGTCTGCCAGAGGCAGACGAAAGTCAGCGGTTGCGAATACACAAAAGAAGGCCTCAACCTTCCCCAAACTATCCCTTTCACCACCTCGCAAGAAAGGCAGGATAACTGTGGGGATGGAGAAGGAACTAAAACCACCTCAAACCAGAAGAACCACCTTTCCCCATTGGAATGCTAGAAGCTGTATGAGCTATGAGTTCAAATTAGAAAGAAGAGTCGCTTGGAGTCTGGGAGGGGCACAGGATGGGTGCAGATCCCTCGGCCAGTTCCAGAGCATTAGGTTCCCCTTGCTCGGAAGCCAGTCGAATCCGACTCTAGGGATGCGGCGCTCACCTCCGTTCCTAAGGGTTCAATCGCCAAGAGGCCCTTTCAAGGATACCGCTCGGTTTCAAGAAGGGGGGGTGTCTGTATTGTCGAGAGGGAGGTGTCCATGACATGCACAACTTTGCAGGCAGGCTTAGGGTTCCTTGGAGCCAGGAGGAGCTGGCTTTTGCAAGCAGAAAGAGCAGCCACCCGCCGAAGTGTCCTCACGCATCATATCATCTTCTTACCCTCCCCTTCCATTTCACCTGAATTTCAGAGGCAGCAGTCCACAAAGCCAAACACGCTGGAATGCACGCACTCAGCAAAAGGGGGGTGGGGGAGAAAACCGCACCGCTCAAAAGCCACAGCTCCGCCATATAAATAATAATAAAACTTCGCATTCGATAGCACTTCGGAGTCGCATTTGGCATCGGGGAAAGGAAAACAGCAGGTGCATTAATAGGGATTGGGTAAGCCGTGGCAGAGGCCAACGCAATGCTAAAATTATGCAATGTGCAGTTTTACACAGCGGGGGGAAAAGAAATCAATGCCTTTCCCTCCGAGTTTGCCAACTGTACGAGACAGTGCCAAGTCACTCAAAAATATTAGAAAGCAGAAATTATTCCACTTCACCGCACCGAGGGTGGGGGCCGCCGGTTCCCGCCTCACTGGGTCACTTCTGAAAACATTGCCATGGGAAATTCAGTTCCTGCGTATTAGTATATTAACTTTAAAGCATCGGCATTAGCACCCGATCCAAAGAAAACCTTTCAGGAAACAAACCTCTGGACACCCACCCCCCAGGGAGATGTCCCATGAGAGGGCCATTCAAATGCACAGAACTGCACATGAGAATAAGCGTGCTCACGCACAATTTGCACTCGCTTAAACAGAGCTTGCTAAGAGGTGTTCTCAGCGGATCGCACCCCTTTAACGCCAACTGCTGCCGCTTCCAGTGCTCCAGGCCGAAGCCTTTCCCAGCAGTTTGGAGGAGACGGGGATTATTCCAAATGATCTCTGAAGTGTGATCCCGAACACCCAAATTGAGAAGGTAAAGATCCTTCCGGCTTCCCAAAGGGGCCTGGCCAGATCCCTGCCTTCCTTCTCCCTCCCCCAACAACAAAAAAAGATTCTTTCGCAGAGAATAATTTCAAAAGCTCTTTCGGAGTGGGGGGGGGAAGGTTCGTTATTGGAAGACGTTTCGAGACGTTGACGATCTGCGGAGTGAAGAGCGCAACGCCTTCCCTAACCTCGCTGCCAAGATGCAACTGTGTTAACAGAGAGGCAGCTGCGTTTCGCCCACTGCAGCAAACGGTTTGAGGCACCCCGAAGGCCGACAGATTTTGCAAGAGCTGCCACCAGGAATCAGGCCGGAGCCCATTTTGTCAGATGTCCTGTGAGGAGCTGCAGTGTTTTATCTCCCGTAAGCGGACTGGTGTCTGGACCAGAAAAGCCGCTGCTGGTATAAAGACAGGTTAGTCTTGGAGGTGCCACAAAAGCACAGACTTCTCCTCCCACCGCTACTGGTGAAGTGGTTTGGTAGGGAAGTAAAGGGGCGAAAGGGATCACTACACTGATGTGGAAATCCAAACAGGAATGTGGAAAATAGCCCCTCGTTTGGTCGGCTGTGGCGGAAGAGAAAGAAAGAGTCCAGTGTGGTAACGGGCTGGCTGTGGCATTTCCAGTCATGCACCTCGGGATGCAAGCAGACCAAGCCCCACAGCACCCTGGGAGGAAACCCGGCATTTCGGGAACCACATTTATGAGGGCCGCAAGAAACTGTCCTCGGCAGAAAAACAGGAAAAATCAAAATGGCTGAACAGGTCAATCTGTCAGGAAACGCAAAGTTATGAAGCGCTGCCGTGTGACCCACCCTCACGTGACCATTTGATGGCTTTTGAAAACATGAAATGGCAAAGACTTTACGATAAAACCACTGACTACTAAAATTTAGTTCTTGTGTTGGGGGGTTTTAGAAGAAGAAGACGAGACTGGATTTATACCCTGCCCTTCACTTGGAGTCTCAGAGCGGCTTACAAACTCCTTTCCCTTCCCCTCCCCACAACAGACACCCTGTGAGGCAGGCGGGGCTGAGAGAACTTCTGACAGAAACGGCTCTTTTTCAAGAACAGCTGTGCCAGAGCTTGTGACTGACCCAAGGTCATCCAGCCAGGTGCAAGTAGAGGAGTGGGGAATCAAACCCGGTTCTCCCAGATTAGAGTCCGCGCACTTAACCACTACACCAAACTGGCTACACCAACTACACCAAAGGGACATTCATTTCTACGATTTTTCTATCTACTTGAGAAATTAGAAGACGTGCCTGCCGGCTGTCCCTGAAAATGCAACAAGAGAGACACAAACCAACACTTTTGAGTTTTAAAACCACTCACTTTGTTTTAAACCATAACACCGGAATCCCATCTACAGAGATTTTGGGATTTGGCCTGCATCGCCCTTTAAAATCAAGTGGCGTTCAGAACAGTTTAGGAAAGAAAGAACAATGAGACAGACAGAGATTTGCTGTGCAAGTTAAGTAACGTATAAATAGATGGGATCAAAAAAAAAAAAATAATTGTCCTTACCCCGTAGTTTACAGAATACCAAATCCAGTTAAATCATGATAGAAACTTCTGGCATGAGAAGCTGACTATGTAACCCTCCCAAATGCCAAAGAGTAAACCAAACCAGATTCTACCTGCCTCAGATTTCATACTGAAAAAGTAGTGTTGAAATTCGGGGGTGGGGGGATTCGGGGCGGGGGACCCAACCCAGTTTAGGCTGTGAAAGCCAACTGTGTCGCCAAAATCCACCAGTCGAGATTATCAAAACATTCGCCACACTTATCGCTTTTTCAAGGCGCCCCAAAGGCCTCAAAGATTCCCAACTGCTATTTGGTATCCTACCGAGCTAAGAATCACTTGCAGTGCCTTTTTGAAGAAACTGTACCGTCTGAAGCGTGGCCCGGTGGAAACCAGACCTCAGCATGGAGAGACCTGCGTTCGAGTCCCGCCAGTGCCAGCCTGGGACCTGAGGCAGTTTTTCAGCTACAAAATGGAAACAGGGCGATGTGGCGAAATGCAGCACAAACGCATGAAACCAGAAGGTGTGCAGTAGACGGTTAAGATCGCCAGCTCCTGGCTGGGAAATTCCTAGAGATTTGGTGAAAGAGTCTTGGGGGTGGGTGAGGAGTTCAGCAGGGTATAATGCCATAGAATTCACCCTCCAAAGCAGGTTCTCTCTCTCCAGGGGAACTGATTTCTCTCATCTGGAGACCCGCTGTAATCCAGGGGGTCCCCAGGCCCACCTGGCAACCCTATCAGGTAAAATTATAGTAGGAAATAAAAAATAAAGACTCTGTTTCACAGAGAGCTGAGATTGGGGCAGTCCAAAAATTCACCACGAAACTGTTTTGTGCATTTCGGTATCGGATATTCAGAGACCATTCACACAATATGCAAAACCCAGTTTTGATTTCAATACCCGATGCAACTTGAATATTTGGATTCAATATTTAGCATCTGAGAGCAAACGCTGCCATGCAACCGTCGTTACTATTTAACAGTCTCCAGCATTTGATGTGCAATGTTATGTAGTGAGGTTACAAGTTTTGGGTAACGGATCTCTGTCAAAATCAAAACGATCAAGAATTATTTGGCATTCCAGAGCACTGAAATATCAGACTTGGGAACTCCAAACTTTTTTTTTTTTTTACAATGTTCAGATTTCTAATTCTCTGTTCAAAACGTGAGTAGCAAATGCTGAAGTGGCTTGCGAGAACAGTTTTGATCCTAAATGTTTCCCTCTCTAAAAATGTCTGAAATGATGTTTGAAATCACAGTAATCCAGCGACCTAATGAAACCTGGGTATTCACCACCACTGACCGCTTTAGAGAATACCACGGCAGGAAAAGTTTGGCTGCATTCTAATGTATTTAAGCTGTTTAAGGAGTCCTATATGGACCATATTGAATATGTATGAATGTATTAGATATTAGTTGTTTATAAACTTTGAAATAGATTATCTTTAGGACTTTATGTGTCCATCTGTATTTTTTTACACAGTGTGACAGACCTAATGCATCAGACCTAATGAATCCTAGCAGGTCCCCATTTTGCTTTAAAAATATGGGCATGTTGTCGGCAAAAACAAAAATCCACAATGGACTTTGGGCAACGAAAATGTCCTGGAGGTGACGCCCTCCACGCAGCCATTCCGTCACAGAGACAGAGAAGAGTCGGTCCAGCCTACTAAAAAGGAGGCAATGTCCTGCCATGAAGATGACGCGATTTAAGAAATCAGTTGCTATCTTGAGCCTGAAAGCGGACGTCAAAAACAACAACCCTGCTTGAAGAAGAAGAAGCCAGAGAGAGGGAACGTCTGCCAGCCGCTAAAAACACATCGCTAACTCCAGCTTCTGCCAACCATTTTAGGATGAAAGATTTGCCATCTCCCTCACCCACACCCACCCCGACTTCAGTGGCTCACGGGTCTGCGTATGGCACTAGACACTTCGCATCTCAAACTCTCCTTTTGGGGACACATGGCTTCAGAGAGACTCACTGGAAGAAAATAGCCCAGGGAGGAAGACAGACAGCTGTTCAAGTGGGAATGGCCATTTGGCTGAAGACAGTCCCCTCCGCTGGCCTTTTGAACCCGGGCGGGACGCAACAGGAGGTCTCTCTGATCCACTCCACCTGCCAGCCTCTCATGCCAATCTCGGGGCCGCCCGCCTACCTCAAGAACAGAACCGAAGCAAAATAATAATGCTGCGGCCAGTAACGAAAACCAACCCGCAAATTATGTCTTAGAAAGTGCAAGACGTATAAAGTCCAATAAAGTCATAATCGATGCTCCCTGGAAGCTGGGGATTCTCGTGAGTAAAAATTCTACTTTTGTGAGCTCCCGGCATCGAAGTTGTGAGCGAGCGATCGGGCTGCTGCATCAGTTAGTTTGCTCTGGAGCCCTCCTTCCGGAGCCGAGACAAAAATGTGTGAGCCGGAGGCTAAAAAAACTGTGAGCTAGCTCACGCTAACTCAGCTTAGAGGGAACACTGGTCGTAATTGCCATGCCCTGAGCTTGAGCATTCAAGATGCATACTGCTTAGAAAAGTCCAAATCCACTCCAAATCAATCTATAGCTCAAAACCTCCAGAAACCTCTCTTTTCCTGCTATGGATTGTTTTGGAATGGATTTGGACTTTTCTATGGACGTGTGCATTTTGAATGCTGTCATTGTGGCTCCACTGGGCTTTATATGTCTTGCCCTTTCACATACATAATTTGTGGATTGGTTTTTGTTATTATCCACGGCATTTTTTTTTTTGCTTAGGTTTCGATCTTTTCCCATGATTCTCTCTGGTTGTATACCCCAAGAAAAGAGCTACCAGGGTTTTTTTGGGGGGGGAGATGAGAAATTTCGAGTTACGAAAAAAGAAAACCACAGTCAACAAAACAGGCCGGAAACTCAGCTGCATCAGCTACGATTGGGCACATTCTGTATTTGTCAAGGTACTGATTTGGGGATGCCAGAACTTTCCAGGCGACGCTTTGCCTTCCCTCCGGCGCTCGGGGAACGACAGGGCCAGGCGGTTCCCCTCCCCAGCCCTTCCAGACCACCCCCACCTCAAAACACAAGGCTTCAACCAGATTTTATTCATTCAAAACGTTTCTTACCCGCCTTCCTTCCATACAGAGCTCAAAGCGGCTTACCGTACAGATAAAATACATTTGAGAAAAAAATAAATTCACAATCGAGGCTTGCTACTAGCGTAATCAGGCGTGGTCCTCGATAAAAACCATCTTCAGCTGCCTCCCGAAAATCAAAATGGAAGTGAGGCCGGGTGGGCCTTCGTACATAAACCGGGGGGGGGGGCACCCAATGACATTGACAGTCCGTATATTCAGGACCAGACGCCTCTAGGCAATCTCCAGCTTCAAAAGGCGTTGCGGGTAATATTTCCCAAGACCATTCCAAAAGTCCACGCACAAAGTGCACAGCACAACCTTTCCAGAAGAGCTTCCAGTTACTCACTGTTAGGAGGCGGCAGTAGGGTTGCCAGCCTCCAGGTAGGGTCTGGAGAGCTCCCCAAATTACAACCAATCTCCAGACTACAGAGATCAGCTCCCCCAGGTGAAAATGGCTGCTTTGGAGGGCGGGCTCTACGGCACTACACTCCACTGAGATCCCACCTCCCCAAACCCCGCCCCTCTCCAGGCTCCGCCTCCAAAATCTCCAGAAATCTCTCAACCAGAGTTGGCAATGCTAGGTAGCACCAGCCCTAAGGGTACAGAGGACTGAACTTCTGAGAAAGGGTAAGTACAACAAACGTCACGTAAGAGCCGGGATAAACAGGTACTACTATGGAAATCTCGCATCATTTAATATCTCCAGTTAACACTTCTGCTTTGCTTCTGATTTTAGAAGAAGATAAGAGATTGGATTTATACCCTGCCCCCTTACTCAGAGTCTCAGAGTGGCTCACAAACCTCTTACCCTTCCCTTCCCCACAACAGACACCCTGTGAGGTAGGTGGGGCTGAGAGAGCTCTGAAAAAACTGCCCTTTCAAGGACAGCTCTTATCAGAACTACGGCTTGCCCAAGGTCATCCAGCAGCTGCAAGTGGAGGAGTGGGGAATCAAACCTGGTTCTCCCAGATTAGAGTCTGCGCACTTAACCTGAAGGAGGGCACCCAATCGGGAGAGCCAGTTTGGTGTAGTGGTTAAGTGCGCGGACTCTAATCTGGGAGAACGGGGTTTGATTCCCCACTCCTCCACTTGCAGCTGCTGATGTGACCTTGGGTCAGTCACAAGCTCTGGCACAGCTGTTCTTGAAAAAGAGCCATTTCTGTCAGAAGTTCTCTCAGCCCCGCCTACCTCACTGGGTGTCTGTTGTGGGGAGGGGAAGGGAAAGGAGTTTGGAAGCCGCTCTGAGACGCCTTTGGGTAGTGAAGGGCGGGGTATAAATCCAATCTCTTCTTCTTCTTCTTCTACCTCACAGGGTGTCTGTTGTGGGGAGGGGAAAGGAAAGGAGTTTGTGAGCTGCTCTGAGACTCCCTTGGGTAGTGAAGGGCGGGATATAAATTCAATCTCTTCTTCTCTTCTCTTAACCACTACACCAAACTTCTGGTTTGGTTCTACAGCCCTAAACCTATTGCATTGTTCGTTCAATGCCTCATTCCTTTTCATCGCATGGACTCTCTTGGTATAATCCACCTTGTGTCCAAGTGAGAAAGACTGCTATAAGTAACATAATAAAATAAATAATTAAAAGTGTGAAATTATGTTTTCATCCGACCCAGCGTGATACACATTGTTCCTGAGCACCCGCTCAACTTCCATGTTACCGTATCGTATCAGTTGGGGAGGTAAGTCAGGCAGAGAAGCTGGCCATAAGATCCCGCAAAGACTTACATGGCTGAGAAGGGACTCGAACTCTGGACTCTGTGGCACCAAGTCCAACCAGCTTCCTAGCAGCTGTGCTGCCGTGGCAGAATTAGGGCCTTATTTGATCTGGCTTTAACCTGCAATGCTCCAGGTTGTTACGCGCAAGTCGCCTCGCGCCAAGAGGAAAGGAGAGGTGCAAATATTTCAATTAGTGAATACATAAAATTAACCGCATCTGCATTCTGCGCAGGGCAAAGAGCAGAGCCTTCCCAGAACAGAAACACGAAACCCCGAGGGCGGCATTGCCAAGGCTCAACGAGAACAGAGTCTGCTTGCAAGACTGCAATGTTCCTAACTAGGCGTCCTCTCCCGTCTCACGCAGGCTGCCGTCCTCTTCTGGGGGTTCCCAAGGCAGGGTGCCTTAACTCTGCTCTACTGCAGAAAACCAAGCAAGGCTGACCCTGTGACTTATTGGAATCGGTCACCACCTGAGCTGCCTCGCTGAAGAGACAGATATGCAAAACGTAAACATTAAAAAGATGTCCATAGCCTACTTTTTAATCAAAAAAAACAACAACAACCCTGAATGACATATTTAGTTTTTGTAGACAAAGGTGTCCAGGTGTCACTCTGGAATACATATCTGAGTATTAAGTGCACTATACACATGAAGCTTGAACCAGCTTTTTCTTAAGAAGAAGAAGAAGAAGAAGAGAGTGGATTTATCCTCCGCCCTTCACTGCCCAAAGGCGTCTCAGAGCGGCTTACAAACTCCTTTCCCTTCCCCTCCCCATAACAAACACCCCGTGAGGGAGGTGGGGCTGAGAGAGCTCTGACAGAAACTGCTCTTTTTCAGGAACAGCTGTGCCAGAGCTTGTGACTGACCCAAGGTCACATCAGCAGGTGCAAGTGGAGGAATGGGGGAATCAAACCCGGTTCTCCCAGATTAGAGTCCGCATATTTAACCACTACACCAAACTGGCTCTCAAGAGCCGTGGGTTTTGACAACGAACAAGGTAAACAGAATAAGAAGCAAAAGGTGGGTGTGGCTGGATGACCACGCTTCTGGCAATATGGGGGTGTGGCCTAGTATGCTAATGAGTTTCTGCTGTTGGGTGTGGCCTATTATGCCAATGAGTTCCTACTGGGCTTTTTCTACTAAAAAAAGCCCTGAGAGAAGCCAACGTTGGATCAAGCCCATGGCCCAACCAGTCCAAAACAGTCACACAGTGGCCAGAAATACCAGGGGCCATCAGGAGGTCCAGCAGTGGGGCCAGGAGGACACTAGAAGCCCTCCTGCTGTTTACCTCCCCCCAAAGCACCAAGAATACAGTGAATCACTTACCCCAGACCAAGAGTTCCTATATATAAGTAAAGGTAAAGGTTCCCTTGCTCGAAAGCCAGTTGAATCCGACTCTAGGGTTGCGGTGCTCATCTCCATTTCAAAGCCGAAGAGCCAGCGCTGTCCGAAGACGTTTCCATGGTCACGTGGGCAGCATGACTAAACACCAAGGCACACGGAACGCTGTTACCTTCCCACCGTAGTACCTGTTTATCTACTTGCAATTTCTTGCTTTCGAACTGCTAGGTTGGCAGGAGCTGGAACCAGAGACGGGAGCTCACCCCATCATGCGGTGCACTCGGGTCTCGAACTGCTGAACTACCGACCTTCCATAGCCTGCAGGTCAGCGTCTTAACCACTTGAGCCACCGCAGCTCCGTTCCTATATATACCTTGTGGCTTATAGCCACCGGTGGACCTCTGCCTCCATCTCCAGCTGCCAGAGATCAGCTCCCCTGGAGAAAATGGCTGCTTCGAAGGGTGGACTTTACAGCTGAGGCTCCTCCCCAAGCCCCACCCTCTCCTGGATCCACCCCCAAAGTCTCCAGGGATCTCCCAACTCAGAGCTGGCAACCCTAGCAGAGTGGGAATTCGAAGCTGGGTCTCCCCAATCCTAGTTAATACTCTAACCACTACACCATGCTGGCAGCCCTCGGGTCGTCAGCTCGGGGTTGGAAAATACCTGGAGGTTTGGGGGGGTAGAGCTTGGGGAAGGAAGGGTCTGGGGAGGGCAGGGGCCTCCGCAGAGTATAACGTCGTAAGAGTCCACCCTCCAAAGCAGCCCAGAGGAACTGATCTCTGTCGCCTGGACATGAGTGGTAATAGTGGGAGATCCTCCAGCCACCACCGGGAGGTTGGCAAGACAATAACTCAAGGCCAGCCATAAGAGAGAAGCCAATGCTGAATCAGGCCAATGGCCCATCCAGTCCAACACTCTGTCACACAGTGCCCAAAAACACCAGGTGCCATCAGGAGGTCCAACAGTGGGGCCAGGACACTAGAAGCCCTCCCACTGCTGTCCCCCCCAGCACCAAGAATAGAGTGCATCACCTGCCCTAGACCGAGAGCTCCTTTCTATGCCTTGTGGCTAAAAGCCACTGATGGACCTCTGCTCCATATGTTTATCTAATTCCCTCTTGGAACTATCCATGCTTGTAGCTGCCACCACCTCCCGTGGCAGTGAATTCCATGACTGAGGTCTAGAACACTGGATGGCAGAAGTGCATCGCCGCTCACAATCAGATTTTTACCCGCTCACCCGCACGAAGGAAACGCACACTCTCCCAAATACGCTTCGAAGCCACAGAAATCACGGCCCTTCCCTGCACGTGTCCCTGAACGTTTGGTCCCAAAGGGAGGACCAGAGCAGAGGCGGAACACGGACGTGGCCTTCACATTTCCCCATCAGAATTTGGAATAAGACCCTGCATGCCTAATCCACTGCCCCCCCCACACACACATACTGCTCTCACGGTGATGTCCCCAGTCGCCATGAGAGTGGGATAGCAGCCGTTCTCACAGAACCTCAGGAGTCTCTGCCGTATCGGTAAACGTGGACGCTCCAGAGACACAACCAGAGTTCCCCCGAAGCTGAGTGAGTGTGAACTAGCTCCATTTTTTTAGCCTCCCGCTCACAGATTTTTGTTTTACGTAGGAAGGGTGGCCCCCCCAGATCAAACTGATTCACGCAGCAGCCAAATCGCCTGCCCGCAACTTTAATGCCGGTAGCTCAGAGAGGAGAATTTTTGCTCACAAGACTCCGCAGCTTAGAGGGAGCACTGGACACAACACCAGTGTGCACACATTTAGCATTGTGAGTTTGCACGAGGTTTTTTTTTTTTAAAAAAAAAATCCCGGCTTGTGTGGCTCAACTCTGACGAAGTATCGGCCCGAGCTTCCCTGCCACGGCATCGCTAACAGAAACATACTGAGGGCTGTCTGGCCACAACCTTACAGAGACAAACATCAGTCTTACAGGAAGCAAGGGAGGGGACGCAACGCCACCCAGAGAGCGGCCTGGCAGGGATTCCGGCCCTCGGCTCTGCGAACGCCACTCGCCATGAACGATGGGCGCTTCCAGAAGATTCTCTGCAGTGCTCTTTCCATCTGGCACCCGTCCCATTCTGACAACCTGACTCCGTGCTCCGGTCAACTGCAAAGTGAGGCATCCGAGAAAGGCTCTAAAAGAGAGGCATCCTTTGCAGGAGAGAATCGAGTGGCAAGATGGGGGGGTGGAGAGTTTGCTGGAGGCCAAGAAAGACCCACCATCTCTATGCAGGTGGAAGAAGAGAAGAGATTGGATTTATACCCCGCCCTTCACTACCCAGAGGAGTCTCAGAGCGGCTTACAAACTCCTTTCCCACAACAGACACCCTCTGGGGTAGGTGGGGCTGAGAGAGCTCTGACAGAAACTTCTCTTTTTCAAGAACAGCTCTGACAGAACTATGGATTGCCCAAGGTCATCCAGCCAGGTGCAAGTGGAGGCATGGGGAATCAAACCCGGTTCTCCCAGATTAGAGTCCGCGTACTTAACCACTACATCAAATTGGCTCTCAGTGGCAACATGAAACACACAAACACAGAAAAGAGTCGTCCCTGTCGTCCATCCCCCCCACCGCCACCCAAAACCTGGAAGAGTTTAAAGATCTCCCAAGATGGACACCTTGAACTCTGAAACCACAGGCAGGACTGAGCATCAAAAACTAAGGCCATCAACATTCCACATTCTGACAAGAGCTGTTCTTGAAAAAGAGCAGTTTCTTTCAGAGCTCTCTCAGCCCCACCTACCTCACAGGGGGTGTCTGTTGTGGGGAGGGGAAGGGGAAGGAGTTTGTGAGCTGCTCTGAGACACTTTTGGGTAGTGAAGCGCAGGGTATAAATCCAATCTCTTCTCTTCTCTGTCCGCCAGAAAAAACCGCAAGTGTCGAGAGCTTAAAAGTGGACATCTAGGGTCGCAACGGCCCAACCCAGCACTATGCGGTATTTCAACTTGCAGTTCTGAATGCACATACACAATCCCCACTGAACCATGTTGAGCGCCTAGCAAGATGGCCTTCAATGCTCCCTCTAAGCTGTGGCGTCCCGTGAGCAAAAACTTTACTTTGCGAGCTCCTGCCATTAACGTTGCGAGCAAGCCATTTGGCTGCGGCATAGATTCGCTTGCTCTGGAGCCCTCCTTCCCGAGCTAAGACAAAAATGGGTGAGCCGGAGGCTAAAAAACTGTGAGCTAGCTCACACCGACTCAGCTTAGAGAGAACACAGATGCCTTCCAAGTCTCCCAACCTCAAGGCGCAATAGAAAGCCTTCACTTGGACGGGGCAGGCGAGCTCGATCTTGTCAGATCTCTTGGAAGCTAAGCAGGGTTGGCCCCGGTTTGTACTCGGATAGGAGACCTGCCAAGAAAGTCCAGGATGGCTACGCAGGAAAAGGCAATGGCCAACCGCCTCTAAACGTCTCTGGCCTTGAAAACGCTACAGGGGAGCCATAAGCCCGCAGCAGCTTGACAGCACTTAACGCACACAAAGGTACAGTAGATAAACACAAAACATAGTCACACTATTCACCAATGCATCATCCGAAATAACATGAGCTGCTTCATTTACAGTCCACTTTCCTCATCAGGACTTAAGGAGGGTTAAAAAGTATCACCAGAACTCGTATACATTTATTTATTTATTATCTTCTATTTCTATTCCACCCTCCCCGCATGGGCAGGCTCAGAACGGCTCATAACAGGCAAGCGAATTATTCTTATTATTAGCGAATTATCAGCAAGCGAATTATTAAGCTACTACCAGGGCCGGGGCCTTTTCGGTGGCAGCCCCTACCTGGTGGAACGAGCTCCCGGAGGAGATCAGGGCCCTGCGGGACCTCTCACAGTTCCACGGGGCCTGCAAGACGGAACTCTTCCACCAGGCGTTCAATCAGGGGCCGCCCCTGCTGCTGTAGAGACCTGGCCCCTGGTTTTTTTTAAAATCAAGCTGATGCCACAAGAAATTATGAGCAGAAGAACATCTGGGAAGCGGAAATCCATTTTGAAAATGTACCGTCTAAGTTGTTTTTCACTGCCGCCAGCACTTTGTATTTGTATCTGTTTTACCTGCTGTGTTTTAAATAACTGTATGATTTTAACTGTATTTATGTTCGTATGGAAGCCGCCCTGAGCTTGCTTTGCGGGGACAGCGGGGTATAAGTTTGATAAATAAATAAATAATAAATCATATTACATATAACAAAACCATTGGAATCTAACAGCAGAGATTCCTGGAAAAACAGAATAGCAGAGCGGGCCTAAGAAGGTGACAGGCAACGTTCCCTCTAAGCCGTGGAGCCTTGTGAGCAAAAATTCAACTTTGTGAGCTCCTGGCATTAAAGTTGTGAGCGAGTGATTTGACTACTGCATAAATTAGTTTGCTCTGGAGCCATCCCTCCTGAGCTAAGACAAAAATGTGTGAGCTGGAGGCTAAAAAACTGTGAGCTAGCTCACACTAACTCAGCTTAGAGGGAACACTGATGACAGGTACCGGACAGGCAGACGTTCAGGGCTATGAGGAACCTCCCCTTCTGCATCCAAAACAGAAGGAACGGAGCGAGGAATCGCCCCACTCCTCGCTTCTTGTTCTAAGGACAGCTAAGATCAAACAGCCTTTCCCTCCCTGCCTTCTGGAGCCACTGACAATGTCCCTGAATCCCCGAAGAGAACATTCCAACTGGTACCTCCCATCTCCCACATCGAACTAGGAGACCTGAATAGCTGCTCTGATAGCATCAGAGAGTCAGAGAGTCGGAAGGGACCTCCAGGGTCATCTAGTCCAACCCCCTGCATGATGCAGGAAATCCACAAATGCCTCCCCTCCACACACACCCAATGATCCCTGCTCCATTGCCCAGAAGATGAGTAAAAACCTCCAGGGTCTCTGGCCAAACTGGCCTGGAGAAAAATCGTTTCCTGACCCCCAGAGTGGCGATCAGCATTTCCCTGGGTGTGTACGAAAGGGGCGTAGAGGCTGACAATGGGACTGGCTAGTCCTCTTTGTGGCCCTGGAATTCCAATCTTCAAAAGAAAAAAACAGAGTTCATGTTGCATTTTATGAAATATCACCTCTTTGCTAAACTGGCCTCTTTGCCAAACTGGTTTCCAGCACCTCAAACTCGCTCTGACCCCGAAACACAAACTTGCCAAAGACTGCCTAATTGTGGATGCAATTCCAGGGGGGGGGGGGAATTCAGCTCCATTGACGTCATGGTTAAATCTCACTGCTGCGATCCGTAGCAGTTATCTGGAAGCAAAGCCCACAGAAATGGTCAGAGGGGCTGCCGTTCGAATCCAGCAGAACATTTATGGATTTCACCAAGATCATTCAACCGTGAGCAACTTTCCCACCCCCTTTTTGTAGTTGAAAGACTTATTTAGAGCAAAGGCAGGGGGGGCGGGGAACTGTTCTGAGCGCCTCCACTCTGCGCAAGAAATGGAAACTGCACTGCCACGAAAAGGGCTGATGACCTTCCGCTGGGAAAGTGTTAGAGATGCTCAAAGAAGAGACAGGCGAGAAAAGCAGATCTCCACGTAGGGAAGGGACTTTGGCAAGAGACAGGGACCCAGAAGCAAAACCGCCTTATATGTAGCCCACCAACCAGCTCTTCCGATTGACAGCAGCTCTTCAGGATCATAAACCCTTCCTATTTATCCACAAAATCTACAGCCCACCTTTCGGGCCTCCTCAGGACCACCAAGGTGGCTAACAAAGCAAAAACATCCATAATAAAAGACACCTCTTAAAAACCAAGAAAACCAAAGACCCATTAGAACAACAGAAACCAAGCTGAACTGCGCGCACACACACACAGGCAACAAGTAAAACGTAATGCTTGTACTTAAAAAAAAAAAAAATGAAGACGCCAGCCACTAAACCCAAGATCTTCTGCACGCAAAATAGGCATTCCACACTATAGCCAAAGATACACCGTAAGCACAAGGCCTGCTTGCGCAGTTTCATGGTTTTACTCGTGAAACGTCCCCTTCGAGCTGCCCGTGGACAGCACGCCATGGGTCAGACCTCTCCGCTTCCTTCAGCTACTGCCAAAGCCTTCCTCTGGCACAAGGGGACAACCACGGGCAGCAGAAGCCCGTCCCACCAGCAGTGACCTGATGGGGCATGTCTCTGTGGCCAGTGCCTGGCCCCATGTGCTGGAGGACCATCTAAGGAGGTCATACAGCCATGTAAGGAGGCCACCATTCCCAGTGACAGACAAGGGTTCTGAGCTCCAAGGCAGCAAGAGATTCCACCAGAATGCCTCCTTGCTCAGAAATATAGTCACCACGTCAGGATGTGGGTGACGAAATACTCAGTCCTGATAGCCAAGAGCCCGCTCAGTTTGGCATAGTGCACATCCTACTAGGCTGGCTCAGATGCAAATCCTTTTGGAGACATAAAGCGCACTTACCTTGGGCTAGCCACTCACTACGGGACCCAGAGCTCTTCTGAGGATTAAAATTAAATATATTTTTTTTGCAGTAACCCATCGATGTCTGCGACCTGGGAGATAAGCTGTATGCCTGTATTCTTGTCCAATACCGCTACGCTGTATAGCTCTGAAAGAAGCGTTAACATGCATATTTTCAAGGCTAGGCGAGCTGGCAGAAAGTGTTCGATGCGACGAAGGCAAGAGAGGAGCAAACGGGAAAGCCACCAAAGTGCCAAATTAAAGCCTTGCATTGTTATAGTTTGGTTCTAGTATTTTGAAGAGTGGTGGATTCCAGATCCCCACATTTAAAGCGGGAGCGTATAATTTTCACACCGGACTATTTATCTGAATATTAGAAGGGTGGGGAGAAATTTTAAAAAAACAACACAAGTTTCAAAAAAAAGAACCCCACCCATGTTGCACATAGAACTGAAGGGATTATGAAAATACAACAGCCCTTCCCATGAGCTTTACAGACAAAAAAAAACACCCCAAGAGGAACCAAAAAAGCCAACATTAATTGTTCACAAATCGGGACATGACAATCACGTCACACTGATCAAACCCTCCGTGGAAGTCTCACGTTTCCAAAATGCAGAACTGAGAGAGTCACCATTTCCGTTGTTTTGAATGCTTAAGTAGCCGGAGGTTTGTCAGTTAGGGAAGGAGAAATGGCTGGAATTACGGGAGGGAATTCTACAGCCTCGCACAGTGAGGAGAGAATTAATAAAGAGCAATTAGTGACTCTCTCAGCAGAGAAACCTAAGGGGACAGCTATGCCTGATTCGGCAGCAGGTTTCCACACAATTAAAAGGGACTCCTTCAAGACACAAAACCTACAAGATGCATCGTCCCTGGATATTGCGACGGCAACTAACGTATAATACTTCTCAAATAAGTACGAGGTGGTGTTGAGTCTGGAGAGCTTGAAAGGGCAGTAGCCAAAATAAACGCAAGTTCTGTCTTCAGGCAATATCCCTCTAACCAATGTTCCTTCTAAGCTGTGGAGTCTTGTGAGCAAAAATTCTACTTTGTGAGCTACTGGAACTAAAGTTGTGAGCAAGCAATTTGGCTACTGCATAAATTAGTTTGCTCTGGAGCCATCTCTTCCTGAGCGAAAACAAAAATGTGTGAGCTGGAGGCTAAAAAACTGTGAGCTGGCTCACACTAACTCAGCTTAGAGGGAACACTGCCTCTAACTTCTAGAAGGCAGGCATTACCAAAGGATTTGGTGCCTCTGTGGCCTCTATCTGGCAAGTATCCCAGAAAACACCTTTACCGGCTACTGTGCCCCAAAGTAGCCAAATTTTGTCTGTCTCAAGGCTTTTGTGCAAGTGATACTTTTAAAAAATATAATCATTGTCTGGAATCAATAGAAATAAAGAAGAAGAAGAAGAAGAGATTGGATTTATACCCCGCCCTTCACTACCTGAAGGAGTCTCAGAGCGGCTTACAATCTCCTTTCCCTTGCTGTCCCCACAACAGAGACCCTGTGAGGTAGAAGAAGAGAAAAGAGATTGGATTTATACCCCACCCTTCACTACCCGAAGGAGTCTCAGAGCGGCTCACCCTTTCCCTTCCCCTCCCCACAACAGGCACCCTGTAAGGTAGGTGGGGCTGAGAGAGCTCTTGACAGAAACTGCTCTTTTTCAAGGACAGCTCTGACAGAGCTATGGCTTGCCCAAGGTCATCCAGCAGGTGCAAGTGGAGGCGGATTGGGGAATCAAAACCGGTTCTCCCAGATTAGAGTCCGGACACTTAACCGCTACACCAGACTGGCAATTCAGCAAGCCAACTCTGTCTCTTCACCCCAGATTAGGAATCTGGGTAAGGAACCAGAAGCTGGACGGTGCCCTAATATAAACTCTGCCCCGCAAGAGATGATGCTGCGGACAGAGAAAAACAACTCCGCAAGCTTTCCAGGGTGCATCTTTGAGAAACTGTTTGCTTTTGTACACAACAGCCCAATGCCAAAATCCTGCAATCAGGGCAACAAGGACCTCTCTCCCCTTGGCAGTTCTTCGGTTGCTGTGCCGGGAGTGGAAATTGTTTGACGCTCCAAGCCAGCCCTGGGCCTTATTTTGGCATCGCCATAGATGCGTCAGTCTGGTGCGGCTGTCTCGAAATGCACGGAGGTGGGGAAACAGAAGAGGTTGGGTGGGGGAATGAATAATGGCACGCAAGCAAATAGCTGCTTGGGTTCAGACCAACTCCTGGAGACAGCGTGGCGGGAGGGAAGGAGGCCAGAGCCGTCCTAAAGGTACCTTCTCACGGGCAACAGGAGAAAGGCTGGAATGGGGACTGAATTCAGAAACAGGGCAGGGGGCACACAAGAAAACTGTTCCGACAGACAGAAAGGAAGTCTTAAATTGTTCCAGGAGGAGGGCCGGATGTTCTCTCTGAAATTAACAGGGCAACCCCCTCCCAGTCCCTACTCATTCGGTCTGATGAATATTATCCCGTTTCAGACATATCCTACGCTAGTCTCACAAGACACTCGCTCATCCAGGGACTCCTCCACAATAGAGGTCAAGCCCATCCAAAGCCACCCTGCAGGCCCTCAAGGAAGCCTCTTCACTTTTGCTTACTAGGAGAAGACCTCGCAAAGACCAGCACGAACGTTACTGACAACGTCACTCTGTTCCTGAAGGAACGCCAGATGTTTTTAGCAGCAGGGGGGGCACAATGAAAAAATAAGCAAGCCTGTAAAGCACTCACAAAGGCAGATCAAATGTAAAGTGGGATTCGGTAACTACCTGGAGAAGAAAGATTCAAGTCCAGTAGCGTCAGAAGCGAATTTTCGGAGTGCGAGCGAATTTTCGGAGTGCGAGCGAATTTTCGGAGAATAAGCTTTCAAGGGTTCGAGTGCCCTCCCTCAGATACCTGGAAAAGAAGTTCTGACACACCTCGCGCCATAAAAACGAACCGGCAAGCCCTAACCCACAGAAGCCTGCCACTGTTTTCGCTCGCTTTGGAAAGAACACAGAACCACACTCAGCCGACACAATACCCTGATGCTCTTTGGAGACCCGGTGGCTGAATCCTGAGCTTCCCACAGGACATTCCAGAACCATTCCCGAGCCCGGCTTCCCAACCATTCCCCACCAAGCTGCTTGCGAACGGAACTCTTGAGGAAGAATTCGCAAAATTAAGGCAGAAAGAGCAGGAACTGGAGAGAGATCCCGGGATCCGGCCAGCAGACGGAACAACAAACACAAGGAAAAAGGGAACCTTAGGGGGAAGAGGCCATTTCTACAGGGAGAGGGCCATGTTCTCTTGCAAGCAGTACTTCAAAGACAATGGGACAAACCAATTCAGAACCGGTGGAAACTCTGGCTCAAGGGAAGCAGTCTGAAGAACTCGGTGTTTCCCCATTTAGCAGCCGTAGAAGTTCCTGGCTCGCTCTCCTACTGCGGTCATTCCAGCTGGGCCAGATAACAGGGACAATTTCATTCCTCCATCCCTTTGTCATTTAAAAAAATTATTTGGGGCACACTCAAAGAAGCCATTTCAAACTATTGGGGGAGGGAGAAATGCTGCTGAGTCCCAACCTCACCCCCACCCCTGAGGAGAATTAGCACCGTGCCTTTGGATTAGGACTACTTGGGCACAGGCAATTGCAGAACCAGAAACACAGGAATTTCCTCTAGGATCCCATTGCTAAAAGCCCTGGTTTGTTTTTTTAAACACACACACAGAAATGCAGCTCCCATTAACTTCAGGAGGGCTTGTGTCGCCGGAGTTTGGAGGGGGGGGGAGGGAATTATAAACCTTGCAGGGCTACTGCATTTTTTAAAATCCCGTTTATGAAAATCTTTCCCCTTGTTCCACAAAAGCAATAAGAATAAAAAAGGTTTGTTGCAGTGAGGGAAGCGATAAAATAAAAAAGGTTCGTCTTTTTACCATTCTTACCTCCCTTCCTAACTTTCCAGCTGAGTTCCCGTTCTTAAATAGGGGAGTGGCGTGAAGGGCTTTTTAATCCCCCCTCTTTCTAGGACTCCTTTTGAAGGCATATGGGGATGAACTTAGAAGCAACAAGGATCAGAGAATGAAGTTGGTGACATAAGAGACCTGTTTAGAATAACAGGCAAATCGACTGGATTTTGGTTCTAAAAGCAGATTGACAGGATTTTGGTTATAAAAGCAGATTGCAAGTTATTTAAAACACTTTTTTTAAAAGCAAGGTTTTTTCCCCAGTAGGCTGCTAGGACAAAGTGTTTTATATATATAAAAATCCAGCAGAAATTACTCTTCCTCCCCAAAATTAAAAAGAGGGGGGGAAACCAAACTGCGCAACTCCAATACTCAACAAGCAAAGCAATTTGTATACTATATTATGCTACAAGCCTATAAAACACACATTACTGTACAATTTAAAATAAAAGTAACTTTTATAAATCTATAAAATCCCACGAGTTTAAAACTCCAAGATCCTACATTGCCAGGCACCTTCTGAAATGTGTGTGGTTGCTTTAACTGTTCAACGAAAGCATTTCATAAAAAAAACAGCATTACAATTTCCCCCTTTCCCCCCACACCCAAGTTGTGAAAAATCTCAGAAGGTTATTAGAAAAACCATGCTTGCCTTAACAAGTAAACACTGTATTGCAAAGAACAAGTGAAAGAAAAAGGAAACCTAATGCCTGAAATGGAAATAAGATACGATCACAGGAGGAATTACTTATTTTGGCTACTACATTAATGAAATAATTTTTAAACCCAAGAGCCTCTGAAGTGCATCTATTATCCACCAACACAAAGTTACGACAGTCCCCCAGATTCTTGGATTTGCACATTTGCTGCTTTTAATAAGAAACGCATTTGATTTTCTTGCACCAAGAAGTGAATAAATTAAGAAAGGGGTATTAATTTCTGTTACTCTCACCCCAAACAGTCAAGCAATGAATCAGGAACGTGCAGAATTTTTCCCCCAAAATGCCTGGGAAAATAAATGAACTAGAAAGTCAAGACAAAAAGAAGATCTGTCTAAAGAGATTTATTTTTTGTTTCGTAGCAAATGAAAGCTAAAAGGAGTCTTTCACTGATGCCTGAACACAAAAAGAGAAACAATTCATGACAAACAAAAAAATATATCTATATATATATAAATATTAAGTTGGTTTGAGGTTGTAACAGCCTGCATGGCTCAAGAGCAGGATGTGAAAATTTAAAAAAAAAATATTAAGCACTGTATTGAAAGCTCTAGATGAAATCGGTTTTTCTCTGGATGCAACAGTGTTAAAAAAAAACAACACAGAAAATCGAAAGGTCATTTAAAATGCCTTTGCACCTAAAAATGCACCAGTTTCCAAAATTTCACAAATTGTGCTGGGTTTTAGTTTAAGAAACACCCCCTATGTTTTAACATCCATTACTCCCTTAAGAATTTTTTTTTGTAAATAAACAGCACAAAACCCAGCTCTGCAGTATTAAATCTTCACCCAAAGCATACGTTGCAAGACTACCCTTGCTTCTTTTTTTTTGTTTTGTTTTTGCAATAAATAAAATGTGCATTTTATAAATCATGGTTCAAACCATCCTTTTTGCTTTCTCGGAATTTAATAAATAATTCTGGTGCATAGTATTCATTATTATTATTATTATTATTATATAGCAGCCAACGGATTGCAGTTCATATATTAACTCTATTGCCTTTCAAATTGTCTTCGAGACAGAGAGAGAGAGAGAGAGTGAGTTATTTTTTCCTCCAATATTTTTTTTTTCTTAAACAGCATAGATAATTTTAAATCTCTATAAAACAAAAAAAAAAAACAGCATTATTTAATCCAATCGATTACTGTATATAGTGCATTCGGCTTTTTCTTTTCTGTCAACATCCTTAAATTAATTCTTATATTATTTGCATGCTGTTACATACAAACTTTCGTTTTTTTAAGACTCGTGTTTTGATTATTTTTTTGACGGTTTTTTTGTTTTCCTTTTAAAGTCACCAAGCAAATTAAGGAGATGGGGGCTTTGGGGGGAGGGGGGTCAGGAGAAGAAACTAACGCCTCTACGGTATGTACAATGTGGACACCTTCAATAAGTTAAGTCTGGCTCAGGGTTACCCCGTCGGCTTCCAAAACAAGGCGCACAGAGAGAGAGAAACAAATTAGAAAGGGGAGGGGGGTAAAAAGGAGAGAGAGCGCACCAACCGCCCCGTCTCCAGGAGGCGAAAGCGCCCAGCTAAGAGGTTCTGGGGCTCAGGCGGGGGGGGGGCGCCTTGTTCCACTGAGAGAGAGAAGCGGAGGGGGAAAAAACATCTCGCGCAAAAGCGCCGCTTAAGACTACTCAGGTACCGGAGCTGTTCTGCCTTGTCCGTTTCAGACGCCTCCAAAAATGTGCCGGAACTCAAAACTGACCGTCGGGGGGGGGGGGGGAAGACAGGCAACGAAGAGAACTCTACCAAGGGGTGTGTGGTGGGTGGTTGTGGGGGGGGGGGGAGAGAAATAACCTGGCTCATGCTTCGTATTTGTTTCGGTTTGTTTTTCTTCTTCGTCTGGTCTAGTAGAAAAAGAGAGACAGAGACAGAGAGGGCGAGAGACAGAGAGAGATTACTGAAATCCCATACATGTCCGGCATGCAGGAATGCTTTCCAGGGGCTGCGGCGGAGGCTCGGCCCTCCCCCGAAGGAGCGTCCCGGGGCCGGGGCTTGTCCTTGGTCGGGGCTCCAGGGCCGCTTCCCCGGGCGGGGGCTCGCGTCGGCGGGAAGGGGGAAGCGTCTCTCCGGCTCCGAGCGCGACGGGGCGGACGGGGCTCCGCGCTGCTGCTGCCGCCGCCGCCTTCGGTGTCCGTCGCCGCCCCGGGGTTGGAGGCGCTCCGCAGCCACGCCGCCGGGGAGGGAGGAAGGGAAGGGGGCTGCTGCTCCGACGGAGCGTCCCCTGGGTCTTGAGAGAGCCGGAGCCCGGGGGGGAGGCAGCCCAAGGGCGCAGGGTGTTTTTTGGGGGGAGCGCAGGAGTCCTGGCCGCAGCCGGTCGGTCCGTCGGGTCACAGGAAGAAGTCGGCGGCGCTCTTGGCCGGGGGGGCGGGCGCCTGGGGCGGGGAGGCCTCCCGGGCGGCGGCGGCGGCGAAGGTGCGCCCGGCCAGCTTCTCGTACTTCTCCTTGTAGAGGTCGCGCTCCTTGGCCAGGCGGGCCACCTCCTGCTTGAGCTGCTCCACCTGGCCCTGCAGCTGGCACTTCTCGTTCTCCAGGATGTGCCGCTGCTGGACGCGCTTGTAGCGGCAGGACTGGGCGTAGCCGCGGTTCTTGAGGGTGCGCCGCTTCTGCTTGAGGCGGATGACCTCCTCCTTGCTGAAGCCGCGCAGCTGCCGGTTGAGCTCCCGCACCGACATGGAGACGAGCTGGTCGTCGGAGAAGCGCTCCTCCAGGCGCAGGTGGTGGTGGTGGTGGTGGGCGTGGGCGGCCGGGTGGTGGTGGTGGTGGTGGTGGAGCGGGTGGTGGGCCGCCCCCGTCGGGGCCAGCTCCTCGGCCGGGAAGGGCTGGCCGCCGCCGCCGCCGCCCCCGCGGAAGCCGTCGTAGGCGCCCTGGTGGCCGTGGTGGTTGTGGTGGTGGTGGTGGTGGTGGTGGTGCGGGTTGCCGATGAGCGCCTCGACGGCGTCCTCCGGGGTCAGGTTGAGCGCCTCCGGGTTGAGGTGCTGCGGGTAGCTGGACATCCAGTAGAGGTCCTCCAGCTGCGCCTTGCCCGCCGCGCCCGTCGGGTTGCCGGCGGCCGGGTGGGCCAGGCCGGGGGCGGGCTGGCCGCCGGGGCTGGGCGCGCAGAAGCTGGGCGAGGAAGGCACGGACGAGCAGGGCGTGCTGATGGGCGTGGAGGAGAGCGAGCCCGGCGGCGGCAGGCGGTGGCAGAAGCGCTCGGCCTCGGCCGGCTCCTTCTTCACCTCGAACTTCATCAGGTCGAAGTCGTTGACGTACTCGATGGCCAGCGGGCTGGTGGGCAGGTCGGCCGCGCTCATGGCCAGCTCCGAGGCCATCTCAGGGCATAGAGGGGGCGGCGGCCCTCGACGGCGGCTCGGGCGCGGCGCAGGGGAGGCGGCGGCGGGAGCGGCGACTGCGGGGCTCGCCCGGCCCGGCCTCCCCCTCCTGGGCGGCGGCGGCGGGCGCGCTCGGGCTCCAGCGGCGACTTCCGACGGCTAAAGCGGCCCCGAGGGCGGAGAGCTGCGGCGCGAGTGCCGGGAGGCGAGAAAGCGCCGGAGAGGAAAGGAGAGAAGGACTGGGGGGGGGAGGCGGGGAGGGGACGGGGGGCGGGCGGTCACCGCCTGCAGAGAAAGTTGCACTCACGCCAGGGCCAGTCCCCCGCCGGAGGGGGCGCCTCTTGCTCGCTCGGTCGCCGGCCGGCCGGCCAGTCCCCCTCCAGGCCCGGCGCTTCTGCAGAGTCCCCGCCGGCGCCCAGACGGAGCGGCGGCCGCCCCCGAGCCGCGCAGATGGGGTGGGGGGGCCCAGTCGCAAGGGGGCCGCGGCGCCCCCCGCCCTCCTCAAGCCGCCGCCAGGCGAGGAGGCTCCCGGCCCGGCTGCGCCCTCCCCGCCCCGTCGCGGCTGCAACTCGCCGCCGCCGCCGCCTCCTCCGAGCGCTGCAGCCGCGCCGCCTCCCCCTCGGCCAGGGACTGGAGTGCTGAATGGCGCCTCCTGCCTCTTATAGGGAGCGCCGCCAGGCCCCGCCCGCCGAGGCGGGGGCAGCCGCCTCCCTGCCTATAACCAGCCCGGGCTGGCGGGGCCATTTGCCTATCCCTATAGCAACCCCGGGGTCCAGCTGTCACTCTCGGGCCCGAACAGCTGGAACGCCGACGGGGAGGAGGAGGGAGGGGAGGGAGGGGGACACCCGGCCGCGCGCCCTCTAGTGGCCGCGCGCCGGGAGAGCGAGCGGCCGCGCCGGCCCGGGGAGTCGGCAAAAGAGCGCCCGCGGGCGCGCCCCTCTCGGGACCCTGGCACCCAGCCGGCCGGCCAGCACCCGCGCCGCGCGTAAAAGAGAGGGCGCCCGGCCGTTTTGCGCTCGCGTGTTGCGAGATCGCCAGAGACGCGGTTGCTGGGGCATCCCTGCTGGCAGGGAAGGCGCAGCCCAAAAAAAAAAAAGCAAAGCCCCCGAGGAGGATGCAGTGAAGGAGGCGGCCGAGAGGAGAGCCAGAGGAGTCCCCCGAGCGAGCCAGATTGCTTCCCTTCCCACAAGCGAGGGGCCCCGGACAAACCGCCCCTTCCTCCGCCTGGGGACTCTGAGAGGCATCAGTCCGTTCCTCCAACCACAACCACGTTATCCCCTCCTGCCCGCGATTCAAAGCCGCTTCAGGGCGATAAGAAGGGGCCGAGCAAAAGTGACCAGTCTGAGAAACCCCGGGCAAAGATCCAAAGCAAAGGGACAGAAGAAGGCCCATTGAACACCAACAGTCCAAGACGGCAGCCGATAGAAAGCCTTACTGAAGATAAGCTCTCCAAGATGAAAGCGCTCAGGGTGTGGCTGGTCTGCTCCACTCCTGAGAAGACCCTGGCCTCTAGCCCCTTTGTAAAAAAGGTAAAGGTTCCCTTGCTCGAAAGCCAGTTGAATCCGACTCTAGGGTTGCGGTGTTCATCTCCATTTCAAAGCCGAAGAGCCAGCGCTGTCCGAAGACGTTTCCGTGGTCATGTGGCCGGCATGACTAAACACCAAGGCACACGGAACGCTGTTACCTTCCCACCAAAGTGGTACCTATTTATCTACTTGCAATTTCTTGCTTTCGAACTGCTAGGTTGGCAGGAGCTGGAACTAGAGACGGGAGCTCACCCCATCATGCGGCACTCTCAGGTCTCAAACTGCTGATCTACTGACCTTCCACAGCCTGCAGTTCAGCATCTTAACCACTTGAGCCACCACAGCTCCTTTAGCCCCTTTGTAGACCACAGCAAATAGAAGGTGGTACCCGTTAGACACCCCGGAGCAGCGTTCCCTCTAAGCTGAGTCAGTGTGAGCTAGCTCACAGTTTTTTTAGCCTCCGGCTCACACATTTGTGTCTCCGCTCAGGAAGGAGGGCTTCAGAGCAGGCTACCTTATGCAGCAGCCAAATCGCTCGCTCACAACTTTCATGCCAGGAGCTCACAAAGTTAGAATTTTTGCTCACAAGACTCCACAGCTTACAGGGAGCACTGCCCCGGAGCACACCTGTGGGGCTTTACGGGAGGAGGTGGCCCTTCAGATAACACCCTAAATAGCTGCTTTATACTGGATCGGATCCTTGGTCCATCAAGCTCAGCTCTGTCTACTCAGTCTGGCAGTGACTTCCACATCACCCGATCCGTTTAGCTGGAAACGTCAGGGATTGAACCCGGGACCTTCTGCGGGCAAAGCAGAGGCTCTGCCACTGAGCCACGGCCCCCCTTCTGATGGGAATGAGGAACCACCAGCCCCTTCAGCTGAACCCGGAAGCAAACCTGCAGCCTGCAAACTAACCTTAAAACTTGCTGAATACACGCACACCATCTAACACGGGCTGAAAGGGCAAGTCGGCAAAATTTGCACCAACCGGAGCTTCCAAGATGCCCAGGGGCAGCCCCAAAGGGAGCACACTGCAGTAGCCCAGCTTGGATATTAAAAGATGGCCTCTATGGCCCCTTCCAACTCTAGAATTCTATGATTCTAAGGCTGTGGGAAAGTCAGCAGCATCCTCTTCCTCTAACGACAAGGGGGGCTTCAAGGCTACCCCTGAGCTTCCCCACCCAATGAAAAGCGTCACCTGAGCCTTTGGTGGCGGGCCGGTCTGCCACATCATGTCAGCAATCTCTGTTAGCCACCCCGTCTTCACCTGGTCCACCTTTGACCCCCAAATCGCACCAACCGACCCCTTTCGGCCTCCGTTGTGGGGTTTTCAAGGCGCGAGACAAGTCAGAGGTGACTCGCCATTGCCTGCCTCTGCCTCCTGACCCTGGTATTCCTTGGAGGTCTCCCATCCCTACACTTGCCAGGGCCAACCCGACTTAGCTTCCGAGATCTGGTGAGATCGGGCTCACCTGGCCTATCCAGGGTCAGGAGATCTGTCGATTCTTCCCTCTTTCTCTTTCCCCCTGCTCCGAACTGTTTTCAGGCTCGGCACCGGTTAAGGTGCATTTAGTACACGCCCAGAGACACAGCTAGACCTGAGTCCAGTCGCACCTTAGAAACCAGCAAGATTTTTTTTTGAGGGCGGCGGGTGGAGGAAATGGGCTTTTGAGAGACAGAGCGCCCTGGTTTAACACGGCGGAGGCGAAGGCCGAGTGATTTCAGCAAGCAGCAGTCTATTGCGTCTCAACAGGAATGCTTCACAGGGGGCAGCTGCCCTAACTAATATACACCTAAGCCACTCCCAGCCCCCATGCCATTGGTGAGTTCAAATGGCCTCCGGGCTTCAGATTGGCTGGCTGCCCCCAAGGGCCAGTCTGTGGGCAGGTTCCAGGACCCTGCCTGCCTTTGTTCTGGGGCTTCAAGCTCCAACTAGGTGGCCTGCCCAGACGAAGAAGAAGTAGAAGTAGAAGGAGGAGGAGGAGGAGGAGGAGGAGGAGGAGGAGGAGAAGGAGAAGGAGAAGGAGAAGGAGAAGGAGAAGGAGGAGAAGGAGAAGGAGAAGGAGAAGGAGAAGGAGAAGAAGAAGAAGAAGAAGAAGAAGAAGAAGAAGAAGAAGAAGAAGAAGAAGAAGAAGAAGAAGAAGAAGAAGAAGAAGAAGAAGAAGAAGAAGAAGAAGAGGAGGAGGAGGAGGAGGAGGAGGAGGAGGAGGAGGAGGTTGGATTTATATCCCGCCCTTCACTACCTGAAGGAGTCTCAGAGCAACTCACAACACACACTCTGTGAGGTAGGCGGGGCTGAGAAAGCTCTCGGGAGAACTGCCCTTGAGAGAACAGCTCTGAGAGAACTTGTGACTGTAAGCTGTTCTGAGACTCCTTAGGGTAGAGATGGGCGGGGTATAAATCCAATCTCCTCCTCCTCCTCCTCCTCTTCTTCTTCTTCTTTTCTTCTTCTTCTTCTTCTTCTGGAGAAAAGTGCTGAGCCAGCCTGCTGCCGGGGGCGGGGATGTGTGTGTGAATCAGTGGAGGAAGATGCTCATTGAAATTTGAAGGCCCATTTCGAAAATTCGAGAGGGCATGGAAGCAGAAGCGCCCTGGCGGCTTTTTTTTCATATCCTGTAACAGATCATAGAGCAAAGGGATTCGAGCCTGTGGCATTCCCCACTAGCACGGAGACGCTGCCGGCAGTTTATGACACTGGAGCCAGAGGTCTCGACAACAGGTGAGCACAGAGATTTGGAAGGGGTGCGGGTGTGCACCTGAGAGACAGAACATGAGAAGACAGAACATAAGAAAAGAGTCATTCGCACGTGGAATTCACTGCCACGGGAGGTGGTGGCAGCTACAAGCATGGGAAGCTTCAAGAGGGGACTGGAGAAACATATGGAGCAGACAGAGGTCCATCAGTGGCTATTGGCCACAAGGTATAGATGGAACGCTCTGTCTGGGGCAAGTGATGCTCTGTATTCCTGGTGCTTGGGGAGCAACAGGGGTACAGCTTCTGGAGTTCTGGCCCTGCTGGGGGACCTCCTGATGGCACCTGGGTTTTGGCCACTGCATGACACAGAGTGTTGGACTGGATGGGCTATTGGCCTGATCCAACATGGCTTCTCTTACGTTCTTAAAAACCCTGCTGGATCAGACCAGTGGTCCATCTAGTCCAGCATCCTGTCTCACAAAGCAGCCAACCAGTTCCTCTGGAGGGCCAACAGTAGGGCATAGAGGCCGAGGCCCTCATCTGATGAGAACAGATCATCTGATGAGGGTCAGACCAGGGAAGGTCCCTCTAGTCCAGCCTTCTGTCTCACACAGCGGCCAACCAGTTCCTTTGGAGGTCCAGCAACAGGGCAGAGAGGCCGAGGCCTTCCCTGGATATCCCTTCCTAGCACTGGGATTCAAAGGTTGACTGCCTCTGAATGTGGAGGTTCCCCTTGGTCACAATGGCTAGTAGCCATCGATAGACCACTCCTCCATGAATCTAATTCCCTTAGAAAGCCATCTATTCCTGTGGCCATCCCTACGCCCTCAGGCAGCGCATTCCACATTTTAATCACTCTCTGTGTAAAGTGGTGTTTCCTTTTGTCCATCCTGAACCTACTGCCCATCAGCTACATTGAAATCCCCCCCCAAGTTCTAGTATCTTGGGGAGAGGGAGGGAAAGTTCTCTTTGTCAATTCTCTCCACCCCAAGAGAAAGAGAACAAACATGGGCATAACATGAGCATCTCCCGGCAAAAGGACTCTAGCCTTGCAGGGACTCCTGGGGAAACGAGGCTGCTAACCAAGAGGCCTTGGGCTGGTGCCCAAGGGCTCATGTCTCCAGCCCCTCCTGGGCTCTGAGTACCTTGGGCTACATGGAGCCCAGTCACTGCCAGCAAGGTCTTCCCGTATCTCCCCCCCCCCCGTTTGGCACAGGCACTGCTGCAGGGAGCTCTCCTCCGCGTGGGACTCTGCATGGCTCTTGGGAATCTCGCTTTCCCCACCTCCGACCCAACACCCACAATCAGAACTCGCAGCCGCCGCAGGGGAACACGGACACGTGTGGCAAGACGCTAGCCCAGCCCCACACTGTCCCGCGTGAAACCAGAGGCTGACATTATCTGCTCTTTCCCTGTCTGTCAGCGTGCCAGAAGTCAGGGTTCTCCATCGATCGGCAGCAAGGGCCGGGGAAGGCCAAAGAAAGCCCGGCATCAGGCCACGCGTCGCGAGGCTGCGGAATTCTCCACCACTGGTTCCTGCAGCTGTCTCTTGCCTATGGGAAGCGGTTCCCGGGAGAAAGGACGGCATTCGTTCAGCGATGGGGGAGCCTAACGGCAGCCGCCACCTGTGACAGCCCAGGAATGCAGCCTCCAGCGTCAGAGGCAGTCTACCTCTGCTTCTCCCCAGGGCAAGGGGATTGCTCTCTCCTGGTGATCGTCTCCGGGAAGTCCAGCTGGCCATTGTGTGGGAGCCGCGTGAGGCATGCATTTCTGGTGCCATCTAGCACAGCACTTACCTCCCACGGTGGCTTTTCACTCCCATTGTCTCTTGCCCGAGCCCCCCATTAACCGGCACACGAGGCCAGTTGCAGCTCTGAACGGGTTGGGGGTGGGGGGAAACCACGCCTCCCTTCACCAGCGCGCCCACGACTGCCGCACACCCTTTCAGGCTGGAAATCAAAGCGCTTCCAGCTCAGATGGGCTTGGCTCCGCACGGTTTCTTGCTGGCTCAGCAGAGGCAGAAACTCCAGGTTGGCTTCATTTAGCAGCTACAAATGGAAGAGCAAATGGCGGGGGGGGGGGGTCCGAGGGATGCTGTCTCCCTCTGCTCACAAGGAGCCCACATTTTCCACACACACACACACAAACACACACCCAGGCACTTTCGATAATCACACATCAGGAAAGGAAGGGGGATAAAATAAAAACACATTTATTTATTTATTTATTTATTTATTTATTTATTTATTTATTGACTTATTCATTCCTAGCCAAACAGCGCACCGAGTCGCTGCCATTTATTTCTAGCCAAACAGCGTACTGAGTAGCTGCCATCGACTCAGGGAAAAAAACGTCCAGAAGGAACGTTCGGAACCGTACTGACAAAGGGGATGAGAATGGGGGGGGGGGGAAGCACGACACAGCGAAGAATCACAACCAGACGACGTCGTTGAAAGAGATTTTTCGTTTAGGAAACACTGGGACGGTAACTTTCGAATTAACACGGAATCCTGAATGTTATTTCACACTCTTTCTATGAATCTGAGTATTGTCCACTCAGACTGGCAGCAGCTCTCCAGGGTCTGAGGCAGAGGTCTTTCTCATCACCTGCTGCCTGGTCCTTTTAAACTGGAGATGCTGCTGGGGACTGAACCTGGGACCTTCTGCAGGCCAAGCAGAGGCTCTGCCACTGAGCCACGGCCCCTATTTACAGCTGTCCAGGGTCTCAGGCTGAGGTCTTTCACATCACCTCCTGCCTGGTTCTTTTAACTGGAGATGCTGCCAGGGATTGAACCTGGGACCTCCTGCATGCCAAGCAGAGGCTCTGCCACTGAGCCACAGCCCCTCTTTACAGCTCTCCAGGGTTTCAGGCGGCGGTCTTTCTCATCACTTACCGCCTGGCTATTTTAACTGGAGATGCTGCCAGGGATCGAACCTGGGACCTTCTGCATGCCAAGTGGATGCTCTACCACTGAGCCACAGCCCCTCTTTACAGCTGAACTGAACCGGGGATGTTTTGCATGCCAGGCAAAGGCTCTAACCACTGATCCACAGCCCCTCACCTCAAGACTTGCTCCATGTCCAGCATACCGGAGGCAAAGTGTAAGGCAGAGAAGGAAAGGATCATAAAATGAAATAATAAAGGGGATCGTGGTGGTGTGGTTCAAAGATGGGATCCAGTAGCAGTTAAAGAGGACTCAAGGATGGATGAGGGAAATTTGGGGGGGGGGGAGGTCAGTAGTTTGGCAGTTCAAGACCCGAGTGCCATGTGAGCTCCCGTCTCTGGCCCCAGCTCCTGCCAACCTAGCAGTTCGAAAGCAAGAAATTGCAAGTAGATAAATAGGTGCCACTTCGGTGTGAAGGTAACAGCGTTCCGTGCGCCTTGGCATTTAGTCATGCCGGCCACATGACCACAGAAACGTCGTCTTCGGACAGTGCCGGCTCTTTGGCTTGGAAACGGAGATGAGCGCCGCCCCCTAGAGTTGGATTCGACTGGCTTCCAAGCAAGGGAAAACGTTACCTTTACTTTACGTTTTATGTTTTTAAAGGGGGCAGGGAAATTGAAATTATCCTCGATTTTCTGTTCCCTGGCACCATCGTGCAACCAAGAAACAAAGAGGAGACTTGAGACTCGGAGGGCAGACATGAAGGAGCAAGGAAAAACCCTTAAGGGTGAGGATGTGTTGTTGGCGACCGAGATCAAGACCATTCATTACATAGTATTCCCCAGTACAATGGATGGGTGTGAACTCTGGGCAATAAAGAAAGCAGAGAGGAAGAAATTTGATTCATTCGAAAGAGCTGTGTAAAGAGCTCAAGGCCATTTACAACAGAGATAAAATACATAGGAGAAGGAGAAGGAGAAGGAGAAGGAGAAGGAGAAGGAGAAGGAGAAGGAGGAGAAGTCATCTCAGAGCTGCTTACAAACTCCCTTCCCTTCCCTTCCCTTCCTTCCCTTCCTTCCTTCCTTCCCTTCCCTTCCCTTCCCTTCCCTTCCCTTCCCTTCCCTTCCCTTCCCTTCCCTTCCCCTCCCCACAACAGACACCCTGTGAGGCAGGTGGGGCTGAGAGAGCTTTGACAGAAACTGCTCTTTTTCAAGGACAGCTCTTGACAGAACTATGGCTCGCCCAAGGTCATCCAGCCAGGTGCAAGTGGAGGAGTGGGGGAATCAAACCCGGTTCTCCCAGATTAGAGTCCGCGCACTTAACCACTACACCAAACTGGACCCAGGAAACGATCCTTTAGTCTGGCCACGCTGATGCTGTTCAGAGCAGCCCCAAGCATCATCTGGATGCATGATAAACGAATAGGCAAGGAGCTCCCTGGGTCCAGCTGTAGAGAGCCAGTGGGGTGCAGTGGCTAAGAGTGTTGGACGAGTATCTGGGAGACTCAGGTTCGAATCCCGACTTGTGCTGTGGAAGCTGGCTGGGTGACCTTGGGCCAGTCACACTCTCTCAGCCTGACCTACCTTGCAGAGTTGCTGTGAGGCTAAAATGGAGGGGTGGGGTGGGGACAAAGTAAAGCACTTTGGCCCCCCATTTGGGGAGAGAGGCAGGGTATGAATTAATTAATTAATCAAATAAAGGGGCGGAGCTGTAAATCCTCCCTCGTACCACCAACCCTTCCCACGAAGCTCCTGGCTGGGGACGCGGGGCCAGGCCAGTCCCCCCCCCATCTTCCTGAAAATGGAGGAGGGAGAACCACAAATACTGCTCTGAGCTCCTTGGTTAAGCTTGCAAGCGGTCCTGACTGGTAACTTTAACATTTGTTTTTCATGTTTTGAATGTTTTGAACTGAGAGCCATTTTAGTGTAGTGGATAAGAGCATGGACACTAATCTGGGAGAACCGGGTTTGATTCCCCACTCCTCCACATGCAGCTGCTGGTATGACCTTGGGTCAGTCACAAGTTCTCTCAGAGTTGTTTTCTCAGGAGCAGTCCTCGAGAGAGCTCTCTCAGCCCCACCTACCTCATAGGGTGCCTGTTGTGGGGAGGGCAAGGGAAGGGAGATTGTAAGCAGCTTTGAGACGACTCCTTCTTCTTCTTCTTCTTCTTCTTCTTCTTCTCCTCCTCCTCCTTCTTCTTCTTCTTCTTCTTCTTCTTCTTCTTCTTCTTCTTCTTCTTCTCTTCCTATGTATTTTATCTGTGTTGTAAATGGCCTTGAGCTCTTTAAGGGAGAAAGGCAGCTAATAAAAGCTTTAAATGAATACTTCAGAAGAAGGCTGGGTTTTAAAAGTCATGGTTTCCTGTCCTGGAAAACACAAAATGCTCTACGTCTTACAATAGCACTACAGATAAGATTAGAATTTCAACAGCCAATCCACATGCAAAAGAACCTCCTCAGGAAAGCTCCTCCCTTAGCATGTTCACAGCCTGGAGAACTCCTACAAGATAATGACTCGGCCCTACCCCACCTTCCTGAGTAGATATAAATCACCAGCCTACCATTTTCCTTCTCACCTGGACACAGAGAGTACTCCATCTTTCTGTGTTATGCCTCTGAGGATGTCAGTCACAGCCGCTGGTGAAACATCAGGTCCTACAATGCCAGGACCATGGGCATACAGCCCGGAAAATCTACAACAACTAATTTAAAAGTGATTGGTTTAAACCCACAGGCAGTGCGCGACTGCAATAAAAAAAGGCCAATGCTATGCTGGGGATTATTACGAAGGGAATTGAAAACAGATCAGCCAATATCATAATGCCCCATATAAATCAATGGTGCAACCTCATTTGTAGTACTGTGTACAGTTCTGGTCACCACACCTTAAAAAGGATATTATAGCATTGGAAAAAGTGCAGAAAAGGGCAACTAGAATGATAAAAGGGTTGGAACACTTTCCCTATGAAGAAAGGTTAAAACGCTTGGGGCTCTTTAGCTTGGAGAAATGACGCCGGAGGGGTGACATGATCTAGGTTTATAAGATTATGAATGGGATTGAGCAGGTTGAGAAAGAAGTCCTTTTCTCCCTTTCTCACAATACAAGAGCTCGTGGGCACTCAAGGAAATTGCTGAGCAGTCGGGTTAGAACAGATAAAAGGAAGTCCTTCTTCATCCAAAGAGTGATCAACACGTGGAACTCACTGCCACAGGAGGTGGTGGTGGCTACTAGCATGGACGGCTTCAGGAGGGAATTAGATAAACATATGGAGCAGAGGTCCATCCGTGGCTGTTAGCCACAAGGTATAGATCGGGTCTCTGGGGCAAGGGATGCTCTGTATTCTTGGTGTTTGGGGGGGAGTCAACAGTCAGAGGGCTTCTAGTGTCCTGGCCCCACTGCTGGACCTCCTGACAGCACCTGGTACCTTTGGCCACTGTGTGACACAGAGTGTTGGACTGGATGGCCTGATCTGGCATTGGCTTCTCTTCTGTTCTTATTGTCCAAAGCCACCCAGTGGGCTTCCAGGGCCCAAGTGCGGATTTGAACCCGGGTCTTCCAGGTCCTTGTGAAATCACATGCACCCTCTCATGTGATCTGAGAGCCCTCTGATATTGCATAGGGCACCCAGCTGGGGACCAGTGAAGATGCAGCAGTCCTTGGAGGGCACTTGCCTGCACCGGCCTGGTAGTCAAGCTTGTCCAAACCCGGGAGCTGAACTGGGGGGGGGTTTGCACTCTCAGGGAAAGGGGGGGTCACTGTGGCTCGGCCACGTTTGTCATCATTTCCCTTCTCTGCTCTGATGACTACTCGCCGGAACTTCTCCAGCCCCTTCCAGCCGGCTCTAAAAAGAGCTCAAACTGCTTTAGAATTCTTATCTCACTAACCCTTCCTTTCAGGGGCCTCATTTCCCATTCTGATCTCATGATTTTTCTACCTTTTCGCCCAGCGTTTTGTCTCCTCATCCTCCGCCCCTTCCTATCCCTGTGGAGATGTGGCTGGTGCAAGAAAGCAGGTCGCCCCCCCCCACGAGGCCATCATGGGGCACGGACTCAGATGGGGGCGGGGGGCATCCTCTTGTCCCATTGCAGGAAAAGCTGGGGGGGGCAACTCTTGGGGGACACGCCTCGAAGGGCACCTCCCCATTTTCTGCAACGACCCATAAGAATTCCCTTAAGTGATCAGAAGGAAGAAACTGGCCAAGAAGATGGTGGAGCCCTGGGATGAGAAAGGGGCGAAAGGGGAAGACGAATTCAGAGAGGGTAGGCCCAACGATGGTGCGACAGACAGGTTGTGTTCCGCCTCTCTGAGCACAGCCAATGAGAGTTGATGGCATGTTGGTGGAAGGTTGACTGGGGGTGTCTATGTGCCGATAATACTCCAATGTTGTTTTGAATAAAAGTTTACTGCTTTTTTTTCATCCCTGCTGACTGAGGGTGGATTGTCTCAGGGGAAGAAACTATATGTACAAACCAGTTAGGCCTTGGCCTAGATTGATCTATCTATCTGTCTGTCTGTCTAATATGTTGTTGAAGGCTTTCTCTTGTCACATTGACACAAAGAGTACTCGTCACAAAACTGCAGCAAGCCATAGTTCTGGCACAGCTGTTCTTGAAAAAGAGCAGTTCCTGTCAGAGCTCTCTCAGCCCCATCTGCCTCACAGGGTGTCTGTTGTGGGGAGGGGAAGGGAAAGGAGATTGTAAGCTGCTCTGAGACGACTTTGGGCAGTGAAGGGTGGGGTATACATCCAATCTCTCCTTCTCTTCTTCTCCATCGTTCTGTGTTATACCTCTGAGGATGCCAGTCACAGCTGCTGGAGAAACATCAGGTTCTACAATGCCAAGACCATGGCCATACAGTCCAGAAAATCTACAACAACTATCTGTCTGTCATCTATCTATCTATCATCTATCTATCTATCTATCTATCTATCTATCTATCTATCTATCATCTATCTATCTATCTATCTATCTATCTATCTATCTATCTATCATCTATCTATCATCTATCTATCATCTATCTATCGTCTGTCTATCTATCATCTATCTATCTATCTATCTATCTATCTATCTATCTATCTATCTATCTATCTATCTATCTATCTATCTATCATCTATCTATCTATCTATCTATCTATCTATCTATCATCTACCATCTACCAATCTAGCAAAATACGTAGATTCACTTAAGTGACTCCGTTCCAAAGAGACAAAGATCCCAGCAGCTTGAAAGAGAAGCATTATTTATTTCCCTAACCCCATAGCTCAGAGAAATGTCTGGGTGAAGGGTGGTTGAAAAGGGAAAAGAGCTGCCCTGTCCGGTGGTATCTCTGGGCAAGAGAACAGGGACCTGGCGTGTAAAAGGGTCAGGGCTCTTGGGAAAACAAGCAAGCACAGGATGGGTGGTGAACCTGTGACTGGCTAAGCTACCTGGCACCCCTGAGTCTGAGAGAGGTTGCGTTGGGTGGTCGGGCTGGGGTGTGTGTGAGACCTATTCGTCAGGACTGCTAAATGGGACCTCCGGTATACACGCGAATGCCAAATGCTGCAACTGGGGAGCAGGGACTGTGGGCCCCCATGCCCTGATCGTGGATTTCCTGGATTCATCTAATCGACCACAGGACAGAGTAGATGGGCAGACACTTTGATACATGCAGCCCTGTGGATTTGCATGACCCACGGCTGCACCTTCTGAACTCCAGTTTCCCCTTACTACAGCACAGAGATCAGGGCCCTGCAGGGCTTTTTACAGTTCCCCCAGGCCTTCAATTAGGAGCCGCGTGGGACATCCGAGAAGAGACCCCGCGCCCTGGCTTCACCATCTCTAGCCCGCCTCGCTAGGCAAATAAGGAGATCAAACGGAACGTGTGGGAACATCGTCACGACTGTCACCCGTGGAGTCTGGTTCGGTCTGAAATTTCTGCTTGTGCACTTTATTTGCAAACCGTACCAGCACTTTAGGATAGTGGGTTTGCGGATTTTTAGGATAACCGGCCTGTTTTTGGTAGGATGAATTTAATGACGGATCTTAATTGTACGTTTATGCATTTGCGTACGCCGCCCTGAGCCTGCCTTCGTAGGGAGGGTGAGGTCTAAATCGAATCAAAGAAATAAATAAAATCAATTCATTTGCAAGTCTCCTCTGAGCATGTATGTGGAATCAACAAGGGGACACGTCCCGTTACTCTAATTGGGTGTTTTTGCCTGTCTGTGCCACGGACAAAGCGGTAGCTAGTGCCTTTGACATTCACAACTTTGCTTTCCCTGGCGCTTTGCAGCCTGCGGTTTCTAGAGCGGAGTCAGTTAAGTGGATCGACGCATTCTGCTAGCTCTCGTCAAGACAGCCTGTTGAGCCGCCTCCGCCCTCTGCTTGTGTTTGCCTCCACTTGCAAACGACACCGTCATTTGTACTGATTCTACGGCTGGGAAATAGATTCAGGCGGATTAGCTGTGTTGGTCCAAAGCAACACAACAGAGTCTAAGTCCAGTGGCACCTTGAAGAACAAATCAGCCAGTATCGTAATGCCCCTGTATAAATCATTGGTGCGACCTCATTTGGAATACTGTGTACCGTTCTGGTCGCTACATCTCAAAAAGGATATTATAGCATTGGAAAAGGTGCAGAGAAGGGCAACTAGAATGATAAAAGGGTTGGAACACCTTCCCTATGAAGAAAGGTTAAAACGCTTGGGGCTCTTCAGCTTGGAGAAACGACGGCTGAGGGGTGACATGATCGAGGTTTATAAGATTATGCATGGGATAGAGCAGGTAGAGAAAGAAGTACTTTTCTCCCTTTCTCACAATACAAGAACTCCTCGTGGGCACTCCATGAAATTGCTGAGCAGTCGGGTTAGAACAGATAAAAGGAAATACTTCTTCACCCAAAGAGTGATTAACAGATGGAATTCACTGCCACAGGAGGTGGTGGCAGCTACAAGCATGGACAGTTTCAAGAGGGAATTAGATAAACATATGGAGCAGAAGTCCATCAGTGGCTATTAGCCACAGGGTATAGATGGGAACTCTCAGTCTGGGGCAGGTGCTGCACTCTATTCTTGGTGCTGGAGGGGGCAGCAGTGGGAGGGCTTCTCGTGTCCTGGCCCCACTGCTGGACCTCCTGAGGGCACCTGGTATATTTTGGCCGCTGTGTGACACAGAGTGTTGGACTAGATGGGCCATTGGCCTGATTCAACATTGGCTTCTCTTATGTTCTTATGTTCTTAAGGCCAACCAAGTTTAATTCTGGGGGTAAGCTTTTTGTGCACATGCACTGAAGGAGTATTCATGCACACAAAAGCTTACTACTTATTTATTCTTTATTAATTTAGACTTTTAGGCTGCCCCTTCCGGGCAGGCAGGATTCGGGGCGGTTTACAACAGGATAAAAACAATAGATAATTTAGATTAAAGTTTGTTTTGTTTTGTTTTTTTAAAAAAAGGTCTGTTCCAAGATGGCAAAAATTTCGGGGGGAAATTGTACCTTCCCCATAGCCTCCTAAGGGGATAGGTAAGGGGAGGCGGGAGGTATGAGAATGCCAGATGTCAAACTGTCCCGTCACCGTCCTCAGCCAAAGGCCTGTCGGAACCAATGTTCCCTCTAAGCTGAGTTTGTGTGAGCTAGCTCATAGTTTTTTAGCCTCCGGCTCACACTTTTTCGTCTTGGCTCCAGAAGGCAGGCTCCAGGGCAAACTATTTGATGCCGTAGCCAAATCGCTCGCTGACAGCTTTAATGCCGGTAGCTCACAAAGTAGGATTTTTGCTCACAAGATTCTACACTTTGAGGGAGTGCATTGGTTGGAACATCTCTGCCTCACAAGCCCTGCGGATGTTTTCCAGCAGAGGGTCCTACCAGGCAGGGGCCTGGGCTGAAAAAGCCCTGGACCTGTTTGAGGACAACTGGATCTCTCTCGGGCCGGGGGCCACAAGGAGATTTTTACTGCCGGAGCGTAATGCTCTGCTGGGGGCATACTGAGAGATGTGGCCCTGGAGGAATATGGATCCCGGGTCGTTAAGGGCCTTAAAGGTCAAAAACAGCACCCAGAGTGAAACTTCGTTGGTCTTAAAGGGGCCACCGGAGTCAAACTTTGTTTTATGTTTTATGGATGGAAAGTAAAACTTTGTTTTACGGCTGGACCTTGATGGGCCCAGAGGGGTGTGATTTAGTAGGATCCCGCTTCATGTGTTCATGGGGCCTCAGAAATGTCCTCTCGTTTGCAGCCTTGCTCAGGTCTGGCGAACCGAGAGCCCTCGTGGCCTCCCTCGACGGAGTCCATCCATCTCACGCTGGGCCTCCCTCTTTCCCTGCCGCCTTCCTCTTTTCCTAGCATTATTGTCTTTTCCAGCAACCCTCGTCTTCTCAGAATGTGGCTGAAGTGTGGGGTACACAGGCATGGCCAGCCCTTCATAGACCATTTTTAGGCAGTGGCCTAGGGCGGGCGGCCTTGGACGGGGGTGCCATGCTGGCCTGCTGCCCTGCCCCTCCCATGCCCGGACCCCGGGAGGGTGCATTTTAAATCTAAATGGTCACCCCCGTGCTCCTCTCATTGCGCCTCGCCGCTTGGAGACGGGGTACAAGAGGTTCCCCACTTCCCCGGATGGGTGCATTTTAAATCTAAATGGCCACCTGTGTGCTCCTCTCATCGCGCCCCGTTGCTTGGAGACAGGGAACAAGAGGTTCCCCAACTCCCCAGGGAGGATGCATTTTAAATCTAAATGGCCGCCTGCGCACATCTCTCATCGTGCCCCGCCACTGGGAGATGGGGCGTGAGAGGTTCCCCACTTCCCACGGATGGGTGCATTTCAAATCTAAATGGTCACCCCTGTGCTCCTAGCATTGTGAGGCACTCCAAAGGGATCTGTCGAGGATGGGTGAGTGGGCGTCAACATGGCAAATGGGGTTCAATGTGGCCAAGTGCAAAGTGATGCGCATTGGAGCCAAAAATCCTAAATATAAATACACGTTGATGGGGTCTGAACTGGCAGAGACGGACCAAGAGAGAGATCTTGGAGTCGTTGTGGATAATTCAATGAAAACGTCTAGACAGTGTGTAGCTGTAATAAAGAAGGCCAACGCTATGCTGGGGATTATTAGGAAGGGAATTGAAAACAAATTAGCCAGTATCATAATGTCCCTGTATAAATCATTGGTGCGACCTCATTTGGAATACTGTGTACAGTTCTGGTCACCACATCTCAAAAAGGATATTATAGCATTGGAAAAAGTGCAGAGAAGGGCAACTAGAATGATAAAAGGGTTGGAACACCTTCCCTATGAAGAAAGGTTAAAACGCTTGGGGCTCTTTAGCTTGGAGAAACGACGGCTGAGGGGTAACATGATTGAGGTTTATAAGATTATGAATGGGATTGAGCAGGTCGAGAAAGAAGTCCTTTTCTCCCTTTCTCACAATACAAGAACTCCTTGTGGGCACTCCATGAAATTGCTGAGCAGTCGGGTTAGAACAGATAAAAGGAAGTCCTTCTTCGCCCAAAGAGTGATGAACACGTGGAATTCACTGCCACGGGAGGTGGTGGCAGCTACAAGCATGGACAGTTTCAAGAGGGAATTAGATAAACATATGGAGCAGAAGTCCATCAGTGGCTATTAGCCACGGGGTACAGATGGGAACTCTCAGTCTGGGGCAGGTGATGCACTCTATCCTTGGTGCTGGAGGGGGCAGCAGTGGGAGGGCTTCTGGTGTCCTGGCCCCACTGCTGGACCTCCTGATGGCACCTAGTATATTTTGGCTGCTGTGTGACAGAGTGTTGGACTTGATGGGCCATTGGCCTGATTCAACACTGGCTTCTCTTATGTTCTTATGTTCTCCTCTCATCGAGCCCCTCTGCTTGGAGACGCATGGGGGGGGGGGCCGCCAAAAGGTAGCCTCGCCCAGTGTGCAAAAAACCCCGGGGCCGGCCCTGAATTGAACAAACACCACAACCATCCCCTAGGCCGGGGGCTCTCTCTCCGGCATGTCTTTTCTTGGTGCCCAGGCCATGCCAGAAGATTAGCAGCTCCCTCGGACAGGGACAGGAACACACGTCACCCCCCCCCCATCCGTATTAACAGCTGCCTCCGTGCATGGAAATGAGACATTAAAGGATTAGGGTTCGGAACAACTCCAAGGGCCGCCCTTGTCACTCTCCTCGCTGGGACTGGCAGGAGGGCCCCGGGGTGGGGTGAGGGCTCTATCTTTAGACACGGTGCCCGAGGCACGGCGGTGGAGGGGGCTCCCGGGATCCCACGGCCACGGAGCAGCTGCCGGCACCTCCGCCCCCGCCCCTCCCTCCTGGCCTGAGCCAAGCCCGGTCACCCAAGACGCCGCTCGGCAGGTAGAGTGACATAACCAGTTGGAGGCTGCCCCCCCCCCGGGAGCTGGAGCTCCGCGTCATCCCTCCCATTTTAGCAGCAGGTGCAAGAGAAGCAACCGAGGGCTTTGCCAAGACAAGCCAGGAGGGGGATTGGCAGCGTGGAGGGGGCAATACGCTTTCCCAGAGGGGGGAGAGCTGTAGCAATAAAAAAAGGTTACATAAACAAAGTGGGGGCTGGGGGGGAGTTCTCCTGCCAGCTGCCAAGATTCAATTCCGGCAGCACCTTAGAGGATGGCAAGATTTCCAGAGCAAAAACTTTTGAGAGTCAGAGCTCCCTTCGTCAGGTATCAGAGCGTTGACTTGCGAACACTTACGCCTCATAAATCTTGTTGGTTTGTAAGGTGCTCCCGGGCTCAGATCCAGTTCTTCTACTGCAGACTGACACGGCTCCCCTCTGAAACCAGCTACCGGGCAAGGCTGTGTGGCTCAGTGGCAGAGCAACTGCTTGGCATGCAGAAGGTTCCAGGTTCAATCCCCGGCATCACCAGCTCAAAAATTATTTTATTTATTTATTAAATTCAACTTGTTTGGCCGCCCTTCCCTGAAAGCAGGGCTCGGGGCGGCTTACATCAAAAACAGCATAATAATACTCCATTAAGAAGAAGAAGATTGGATTGATACCCCACCCTTCACTACCCAAGGGAGTCTCAGAGCGGCTTACAAACTCCCTTCCCTTCCCCTCCCCACAACAGACACCCCCTGTGAGGTAGAAGAAGAGGAAGAGATTGGATTTATGCCCTGCCCTTCACTACCCAAAGGAGTCTCAGAGCAGCTCACAAACTCCTTTACCTTCCCCTCCCCACAACAGACACCCCGTGAGATAGGCAGGGCTGAGAGAGCTCTGACAGAAACTGCTCTTTTTCAAGGACAGCTCTTGTCAGAACTATGGCTTGCCCAAGGTCATCCAGCAGCTGCAAGTGGAGGAGTGAGGAATCAAATCCGGTTCTCCCAGATTAGAGTCTATGCACCACGACACCAAACTAACATTAAAACCTATTGAAAACGATATATTTCGAACAGTACAAAAAGGACGAGGCAATAGATGGCGTGAAAGATCTCTGCCCAAGATCCTCGAGAGCGGCTGCCAGTCTGAGTAGGCAATACTGACTTTGATGGACCAAGGGTCTGACTCAGTGTAAGGCACCCTCATGTGTCTTCATGTGTGCTCTTTTGAAACCTGGTACCCAGTACAAAGGACAACATCCTAGGGTTGCCAGGTCTGGGTTGGAAAATACCTGGAGACTTTGGGGGCAGATCCAGGAGAGGGTGGGGTTTGGGGAGGGGAGGGGCCTCAGCATGGTCCAATGGCCACAGAGTCCACCTTCACAGCAGCCATTTTCTCCAGGGGAGCTGATCTCTGTCAGCTGGAGATCAGTTGTAACAGCGGGAGATCCCCAGGCCCCACCTGGAGGCTGGCAACCCTATGACAGCCTAAGAACCTTCAGTTTGTGAAAAACACAAAATGTTCTACAGCTGAGAATAGCACTACAGATAAGATTAGAGTTTCAACCGCCATTCCACACACAAAAGAACCTCCTCAGGAAACAATCCATAGACAAAAGAACCTCCTCAGGAAAGCTCCTTTCATAGCCTGGGGAACTCCTACAAGATAATGACTCAGCCCTACCCCACCTTCCAGGGTAGATATAAATTACCTGCCTACCATTTTTCTGCTCACCTTGACACAGAGAGTCCTCCATCTTTCTGTGTTATACCTCTGAGGATGCCAGTCACAGCTCCTGGCGAAACATCAGGTCCTACAATGCCAAGATCACGGCCGCACAACCCGGAAAATCTACAGCAACTAATCTCCAGTTTCCTTGAGATGAGAAGAAAGCAGGTCTCTGATCCTCATGGCTGTGGAGACGAGAAAGTCTGAGCGGCCACGGGGTTTCCCCTCAATAGCCAGAGGTTGGGGCGGGGAGAGAAGAGTGGGGCTACTCCAAACGAGGCTTTCTCTCGCCCACCTGCTCCTTGGACCTCCACGTAACTCGTCCGAGGAAATAAATTATGCACGATGAGCCAGGACAGGCAGATCTGCCCGATTAGTATTTAACCTCGGTGACAAATTAGGTTCTTACATAGCACACAATCTGTAGAGCATACACAGGACACTTAGACAGATTTTTGGAGGACAGAAGTCAGTGGCTACTAGTCACGGCGACTAAGAGGAACCTCCACATTCAGAGGCAGAAAACCCCTGAATTGCAGAGCCAGGAGGTGACCTCTGGGGAAGGCCTCGGCCTCTCTACCCTGTTGTTGGCCCTCCAGAGGAACATGTTGGCTCCTGTGTGAGACAGGATGCTGGACTAGATGGACTAATTGTCTGATCCAGCAGGGCTCTTCTTATGATCTAATGAAGGTCTCGACCTCCATGCGCTGTTGTTGGCCCTGCAGAGGAACTGGTTGGCCACTGTGTGAGACAGGATGCTGGACTAGATGGACCACTAGTCTGATCCAGTAGGGCTCTTCTTATGTTGTTCTCAGGGGAAGGATTTGGCGTCTTTGCCCTGTTGTTGGATGTGCAGAGGAACTGGTTGGCCACTGTGTGAGATGGGAAGCTGGACTAGACGGACCCTCTCTGGTCTGATCCAGCAGGGCTCTTCTGAGGTTCTTCTCAAGGGAAGGCCTCGGCCTCTGTGCCCTGTTGTTGGCCCTCCAGAGGAACTGCTTGGCTACTGTGTGAGACAGGATGCTGGACTAGATGGACCCCTCACTGGTCTGACCCAGCAGGGCTCTTCTGATGTTCTTACCAGGGAGAAGCCTCTCTGCCCTGTTGTTGGCCCTTCAGAGGAACTGGCTGGCCCCTGTGTGAGCCAGGATGCTGGACTAGATGGACCCCTCACTGGTCTGATCCAGCAGGGCTCTTCTGATCTTCTTATCAGGGGGAGGCCTCTCTGCCCTGTTGTTGGCCCTCCAGAGGAACTGGTTGGCCCCTGTGAGAGACAGGAGGCTGGACTAGATGGACCCCTCACTGGTCTGATCCAGCAGGGCTCTTCTGATGTTCTTATGAAGGCCTCAGCCTCTGTGCCCTGTTGTTGGTCCTCCATAGGAACTGGCTGGCCACTGGTTGTGGCCATACCATAGGAACTGGTTGTGAGACAGGATGCTGGACTAGATGGACCCCCACTGGTCTGATCCAGGAGGGCTCTTCTGATGTTCCTATGAAGGCCTCAGCCTCCGTGCCCTGTTGTTGGTCGTTCAGAGACGCCTGGGATCCATTAGAAGCTTAGCAGCATATTTGAGCCTGAATACTTACTGAGATCAACGTCCTTTCCGAACGTATTATCTTCCATGACTTTTTGTAAAGCGCTTCATGAGCAAGAGAGCTTTTGTACTACTCTAATATTTCCTGAGGAAGATCCAGTTTTGAAACATCATTATATAATCCGGAGATGACATTGATTTTTACACGAGGACTTTCTTATGATTTGAAGGAATTGGTTTACCGTATTGTGTTGAAGTGCTTGTTGACCATAATGTAAAGAAAGCATTTTCTTTGCAAGTCTTATCAACTGCTTGATCTGTGGGTCAGACTCTCACGACTGCTTTATTTACATTTGTTCTCTGATTAGGTTGTGATTGTCCACATTCGTCTTGGCCACGGTGTGTGACAGGACGCTGGACTGGTGCGGACCACTGATTTGATCCAGCGGGGCTCTTCTTATGTTCTCAACTCTGAGAAACAAAACCCTCTAATCTCAGGTCCTGGGGTGGCAGAGAAAGTTATCTTCACGTCCTCCAAAATGGGCAGTGTGCCCCCTCCCCATCCAAATATCTTCCTGACGTGGGTTCAAACGCCAAGCTATACAGGCAGGTCGTGCAGTTTACTTTGGCGTTCTCTGTATCCCGAGAATCTGTGTTGTTGTTGTTGTTGTTCAGTCGCACAGTCGAGTCCGACTCTTCGCGACCCCATGGACCAGATCACGCCAGGCCCTCCTGTCTTCCGCTGTCCGCTGAAGTTTGCTCAATTTCATGTTCGTTGCATCGATGACACTGTCTAACCATCTCATCCTTTGCCGTCCCCTTCTTCTTTGACCTTCAGTCTTTCCCAGCATCAGGGTCTTCTCCAGTGAATGCTCCCTTCTCATTGGGTGGCCAAAGTATTTGAGCTTCAGCTTCAGGATCTGGCCTTCCAGGGAACAGTCAGGGTTGATTTCTTTTAGGATTGACTGATTTGATCTCCTTGCAGTCCAAGGGACTCTCAAGAGTCTTCTCCAGCACCATAGTTCAAAAGCATCTATTCTTCGGCACTTGGCCTTCCTTATAGTCCAGCTCTCGCAGCCATACATCACTACGGGGAATACCATTGCTTTGACCATGCGGACTTTTGTTGGCAGGGTGATGTCTCTGCTTTTTATCATGCTGTTTAGGTTAGAGAATCTGGTACCTCACTGTTTTTTAAGACTTTGCCTTCCCCGAGCCTTGTGCAGCAAACAAAGCCCAGAAGAAAAACCATTAAGATGCATTTCCATCAGCACATGAGCTATGCTTCCCTGACCTCTCTCTCTCTCTCTCTCTCTCTCTCTCTCTCTCTCTCTCTCTCTCTCTCCCCCTCCACCCTTGCCCTGGAACAGCAGATGGGAAAGTTCTCAAACTCGGCTTGCAAGTCACTGAACGCCCTTCAGTCTGGAAGGCGCATGCATCCCCAGGGGAGACGCTCAGGGAGGAAGGCTGGAGGGGGGGGGGGGAAGAGTCCGACAGCTGCAGGCCCTGACCTAACATGGGCTGCCCGAACTTGTTTATACGCCTCCGATGTGAATCCTGACCCCGAACCATGGGTTCGGGTTTCATCCCAAGAAGCCCCCAGTAAAGTGGGATCCATCGCCGGGCGGCATTGTCCGCGTGGTTGCCGGGGACGGCTGCGAGGCCCAGGAAGCGCCCCAAATGTCATGGCAGCTCCTGTTGGACATTCAACACCCTGACTGAAAAGGAAACCACCCCTAATCCCGGCCCGGGGAGCCCGGGGAATGGGAGACAGCCGCACCTGGAGATGCCGGCCGGGAAAGGGGGGGGACGCGGCCGATGGGGCTGGATCACGTTTCCAGCAACAGCAGCAGGTGGAGTGTCCCCTAAGTTGACTCCTCAGAGCAGGGAGGTTTGGGGCAGGACTTTCCCTAAACTTCCACAGAGAATTCCCTCCCCGGCTCCATTCCCAGAATGAACTTTGTTCTGTCCAAAGATGCCGAGTTGGGAGGGAGGGAGGGTTGGGGGGTTTTAACGGGTGCAGAAGACAGAAGGTTTGCCTGTCACCTCCTCGCACGCCAGGGCACCCTGGGCCTCAGCCAAGCGGCCCACCCCCCTAGCGCCAACCCAGCTGGGGGGGGGTAGCATGGGGTTTGTAAAATCGTGCACCGGGTGGAGAGAGTTGACAACCATAATTTTTTTTTCTCCCTCTCCCCAAAGACTGGAACTCGAGGGCATCCAATGAAGCCGATGGGCAGGAGGTACAGGATGGACACAAGGAAACACCACTTTACATAGAGAGTGATGGGAAAAGTGAAATTGGCTGGCAGAGGATGTCGTGATGGAATAAACAGCTTGAAAGGGGGGATTAGACAGATTTGTGGAGGAGAGGTCCATCAGGGGCTACTAGTCATGGTGGATAAAGGGAACCTTCATGTTCGGAGGCAGTCAACCTGTGGATGGGGAAAGCCTCAGCCTCTATGCCCTGCCGTTGAACTCCCAGAGGAACTGGCTGGACATTGTGGCTGTAGCTCAGTGGCAGAGCATCTGCTTGGAATACCGAAGGTCCCAGGTTCAGTCTCCAGCATCTCCAGTTAAAAGAACCCGGGAGCAGGTGATGGGAAAGGCCTCCGCCCGAGACCCTGGAGAGCCGTTGCCGGTCTGAGTAGACAATACTGACTTCGGTGGACCAAAGGTCTGGTTCAGTATAAGGCAGTTTCATGTGATTTCATAACAAGCTGAGGTTATAAGGTCAACAGTTTACTTTCCACAATTAGAAAAGATAACCTTTACACATTTATCTCCTATTTTGACATATTTATTTGCTTTCCCGTTTCCCCCTTAATTAAATCGAAACAACTGTTGACCTTATATCCTTAGCTTGATATTTAGTTTTGTCTTTGCATATCTTGAATCCAAGTCTGACGAGGAAAGGCTGAAAGAGTCGGGTATGTTCAGCCTGGGAAAGAGAAGGCTTAGAGGGGACAGGATGGCAGTCTGAAGGGCTGTCATGGTAGAAGATGGAGCAGATCTATTCTCTCTCACTCCGGATTGCAAGGCTAGATCCAATGGGTGGAAATTACAAGGGAGTCGATACTGGCTCAATATCAGGAGAAACTTCCCAACTGTAAGAGTGTTTGAGCAGTGGAACAGACTGCCTTGGGAGGTGGTGGATGCTCCTTCGCTGGACGTTTTCAAGTGGAGGCTGGACGACCATCTTTTGGGTATGTTGTAGGGCTGTAGGGCTCTCTTTCGGCTCCGCTCCTGTAGAGTGCAGGGGGTTGGACTAGATGACCTGCAAGGTCCCTTCCAGCTCTAATATTCTATGATTCTATGAAACATCATCATGTTACATGTTGATTTGCTGTTCAACCCCATCTGTAAGCTTGAACCTTACCTTCCATTCCAACATATTTGAAAAAGTGTGCATGCATGTGAAATCTCACACCTTGGCCGAGGACAGACTGGCAATTTGCCCCGGGATGGGACCCGGGCTGACAACGATTCAATACTGGAGTAAATGGAACATTCACACAGGCACATCTGCCTGGCGTCCCCCACCCGTAGCCTACCGGTGCTCTTGCGCTTCACTGCCGGATTAAAAAAACCCTGATAAAAGCCTTCGCAAATCTTGAAAGCCTGCGTTCGTCGCGCGTTTCTCCGCTTCCAGGGAGTCTGAACGCGCAGCCGAAAAGCCGGGAGCAACCCGCGTTGGGCATGAGGCAGCAGCGGTGTGATTGGCTGCGCTCCGCTTCACTGCCCAATGCGGTGCCGGCGCTGCAGGGCAAAAAAAAAAATCAGCAAAATGCGCTTATGCGCATGAGCGCATGAGCGCTCATGCGCACATACACCCACAGCCGAATTAATGGGAAAATGGCGAATATAGCACGCCTCCGGCGTGGCAGTCTGAACGCTCCCGCGCGCCTCCATCCCGTATCTTCCGGCAGCGGCCCCCGCTGTGTGGACGGGAAAACCCGGTATTGTTTAATCCGGGGGTTTTTTGCCGCAACTGGCTACTGGGGCAAATTGCCAGTCTGTCCTGGGCCCTTGAATAAACCTTTGTTGGTCTTAAAGGTGCCACGGGACTCTAAATTTGTTCTACGCAGTTTTAGAAACATCAATGCGGGGAATTTCACTCCTGCAGAAATGGTCTTACACTTACAGTCGTTTCCGTAGAAAGGAAATTCTAGCAATTATAGTTCTGAGAAGAACATTCAGAATCTCTAATACAGAGCCAGTTCAGTGCCGTGGTTAAGTGCGCGGACTCTAATCTGGGAGATCTGGGTTTGATTCGCCACTCCTCCACATGCAGCCGCTGGATGACCTTGGGCAAGCCATAGTTCTGTCAAAGCTGTTCTCTCAAGGAAAGGAGTTTGTAAGCCGCTCTGAGCCTCCTGCAGGTAGTGAAGGGCGGGGTATGAATTCAAAATCTCTTCTTCTCTTCTTTGGACCTTCATCAAACTACACTTCCCAGGAATCTTTAGGGAGAATCAAGTCTGTTCGGTGCAAAGCTAATATAGATTTTATGTGTGTGTGTGTGTGTGGATGCAGCTGGCGTGGGAGGAATTTAGGGTTGTCAGCTCAGGGTTGGGAAATACCTGGAGATTCTAGGGGTGGAAGCTGAGGAGGGCGGGGTTTGGGGAAGGGCGGGACTTCGGTGGGAAACGACGCCATTGTGCTTTCACACACGCTTTCAACCCACTTTCAATGCACTCTGTGATTGGATTTTACTGTGTGAAAGGGCACAATCCGCTTGCAAAAGGACACCAAAGTGGATTGAAACGGCGTTATTTAGTGTGCGGGAGAGTGCCCACAAAGCGACCATTTTCTGTTACCTGGGAACCAGTTGTACTCCCAGGAGATCTCCAGTCAACGCCTGGAGGCGGCACCCCTCCGATGTTCACTGTGAAAAATTGATTCAAGTCCAATTACAGTCCACAAATTTGCTTCTTCCTTTTTTTTTTTTTTTTTTTTGGTTTCTTTATTTTACGTCACGCAGTGCCGCCGCCGCTTCCAACAATTGCCAGGCGACTACGGATTTCCCGGATAAACAATCTGTTTCCCTCAGTGCTTCATCAGGTCGCTTTATACTTGTGTGACTGGAACACCTGGAGTTTGGCAACCCTAGAAGAAGTGCAGGCAGGCCACAGAGTTGGGACTCCAGGAACACCCCCCGCCCCCCCTCACCTGCATCCCCGGAAAACTCACAAGCAGTAGCTGCTGTCCAAAGGCATGTCGAATGGTACCAACCTGGAAAGCAGACCGAAGAATGATCTGAGAAAGGTGTCCCTCGACTCTGCCGGTTGTACGTGTTGGAATGCCTTTTTGGTGTTTGGTGTAGTGGTTAGGAGCACGGACTCTAATCTGGAAGAATTGGGTTTGATTCCCCACTCCTCCACATGCAGCCAGCTGGGTGACCTTCAGTCAGTCACAGTTCTCTCAGAGCTCTCTCAGCCTCACCTACCTCACAGGGTGTCTGTTGTGGGAGGAGGGAGGGGAGGGGTTGTAAGCTGCTCTGAGACTCCAAGGGAAGGGCAGGGTAGAAACCCTATCTACTTCTCCTCATAAGAACATCAGAGAAGCCCATGTTGGATCAGGCCAGTGGCCCATCCAGTCCAACATTCTGTCTCACAGTGGCCAGAACCCAGGGGCCATCAGGAGGTCCAGCAGTGGGGCCAGGACACTAGAAGCCCTCCCACTGTTGACACCCCCCAGCACCAAGAATACGGAGCATCCCTTGCCCCAGACCAAGGGTTCCTATCTATACCTTGCTAATAGCCACTGATGGACCTCTGCTCCGTATGTTGATCAATTGCCCTCTTGAAGCGGTCCATACTTGTAGCCGCCGCCACCTTCTGTGGCAGTGAATTCTATGTGTTGTTCACTCTTTGGGTGAAGAAGGATTTCCTTTTATCCATTCTAACCCGACCGCTCAGCAATTTCACAGCGGGCCCACAAGTTCTTGTCTTGTGAGAAAGGGAGAAAAGGACCTCTTTCTCCACCTGCTGCATCCAATGCATAATCTTGTAAACCTCGATCATGTCACCCCTCAGCCGTCTTTTCTCCAAGCTAAAGAGCCCCAAGTGCTTTAACTTTTCCAAAAAAATGAAGTTGATAGGCAGTAGGTGTGGGACAGACAAAAGGAAAGACTACTTTATGCAGAGAGTGATTAAAAATGTGGAATTGGCTGCCAGAGGATATAGTGATGGCCACAGGAACAGATGCCTTTGGAAGGAAATTAGGCAGATTCATGGAGAAAACATCTGTCAGTGGCTACTTGCCATGGTGACTGAGGGGGACCTCCACATCCAGAGGCACCAATCCTCTGAATCCCAGAGCCAGGAGGCCACATCAGGGGAAGGCCTCGGCCTCTCTGCCCTGTTGTTGGCCCTCCAGTGGAATTGGTTGGCCACTGTGTGAGACGGGAGGCTGGACTAGATGAACCCTCACTGGTCTGACCAGCAGGGCTCTTCTGATGTTCTTATCAGGGGAAGGCCTCGGCCTCTCTGCCCTGTTGTTGGCCCTCCAGAGGGTCTGGTTGGCCCCTGTGTGGGACAGGATGTTGGAGTAGACGTCCGCTCACTGGTCTGATCTAGCAGGGCTCATCTGATGTTCTTATGCCCCTGGGTTCTAGTTTAATGGGGGAGAGAGAAGAGTTGCCCGTGCCAACCCCCTGAACTTCCTGATGCTCACAGAAGCTGCTGCTGTCGCCCCCCCCCCCAGTGTTTGAAGAGACATTTCCTTGTGTTCTTGTGCATCTGAGGGTGTGACTGGAACCAGTCCTCTGTTGCAATGAGGTGTTTTTTTTTATTTATTTTACTGCACTTGCCCCACTCCAGCCTCTCCTATAGATTCTTAAAACTCCATGTAATGATTTCTTGTTTTGTTGCGTTTAAATGTTTAGTGTGACTGCAGTAACATAAGGAGAGTGATAGAGGGAAACAAGTGTGATGTGATTGGCTGATGACTAAGAATGTGGGAGGAGGGGTGTCTCTGAGGTGATTCGGTTTGTGAAGTTTGGAGCGAGAGCATAGTCTGTGTGACTATGGGATGTTTTGAGTCCTTTCTGTGTGAAAAAGACAAACAGTTTAGTCTGTGTGACTATGAGAGTTTGAGTCTATTCTGTGTGAATAAGACAAAGAGTTTAGCCTGTCTGGCTATATATATATATATATATATATATATATATGAGAGATTATGAGTGTCTAAGCCTGTCATAGTGGAGTTGGGATTCTGAGAGACTGTTTGCGATGCCAAGCTTTGCCAGTTATATTTACAAGTTCCTTTCTTCAGCAACAGTCCAAAATAACCAGAAACCTATTGTGTTCTTTATTAAATAAATCATTGTTTTTGTTCAAACTTATCCCAGCTATCAGAATAGTCCTTCTACAGGGCCACACAGTCCTCTGAAGTGCCCAGACCCTGGGTCATACTGCCAAAAGAGAGATTTGGAATTCTTAATTCCTGGTGGCAGCAGAAACCTACAAAGTTTAGGTACACAGAGTGCGAATTAAAGGTAAAGCCATCGCCCCAATAAGCAAAGACGTCACACTCCAACTGCCCCAATCCAATAAAAAGGGGGACACAGGCTTTAAAGATTGGCAGCGTGTAAGCTCTGTGTTCCCTAAGTGTTTCTTTTTCCAAACCTCCTAGATGAAGGCTGTACTTCTATGTCAGGTAAACAGAGACCCCTGCTGCTTAGCATTTTGACTTGACAGGCAAGACATAGATGGAGATGAACAACAAAGGTTTATTGAGCAGAAAATAAAAGATGATGTGTAGATGATTTAGGCTGCGGTTACATAAACTAAATAATCCACTTTAAATCTACTTTCAGTGCACTTTCCAGCTGGATTTTCACTGTGTGAACTGGCCATATTTAGCAGCCTATGGCCCCGGTCACATGGAGCATTTGCCCTGCCGCTCCCGTGGCCAACGCATGGCTTCCCGCCGAAGATGTGGAGTAAAAAACCACCACGGAAGGAGCACTAGTTTCTGGAAAACGCGGGGCAAAGGCGGGCGTCTGATCATGGGAGCGCCAGTATCCCGTGGCATCCGGCACCCGCCCATGTCCCGGAGCAAACCGGATGCTGTAAGTGTCCATAGGATGCGCACCAATGCCAAACGGGGCATGCGCACAAACAAGACACCAACAGCAGCCCGCCTCCCCCAAACAGCGCATGCGGACATGGAAACAGCACGGCTTGTGTGATTGCGCTGCGCTGCTTTTCTGCCGTGCTTCAGCATTGCTGTGTGATCGGCGCTAACAGCCGGAGTGTGGCAACTCGGGGGACTGTGTGATCGGGCTACCCCGCTTCATTTTACTCCAGGGCGAACAGCCACGCCTCCCCCCGCCCCGCGTTTTCTGGCCCGTATGACCGGGGCCTTAGATACAGAAATGGAGATGGGTAGCCGTGTTTCTCTGTAGCAGAGTCCAGCAGCACCTGTGCCAGGGGAGGAGCTCACTTCTTCAGGTACACTTTCACATATATAGAGTGAAGCCAGCTCTCAGATAATGTAAATAACCCCCCAGGCGAGGTTTGATTTCCCTTTCTCTGGACAGGGCCCCTCTGCAGGTTCAAGCCTGCTCTCTTCTCCCGCAGCATAAAAACAAAATGTCGTATTCTATCCTGAAATCATTCTGACAGGTAACACTCACCTATAACCAGTGCTCCCTCTAAGCCGTGCAGTCTCGTGAGCAAGAATTCTACTTTGTGAGCGACTGGCATTAAAGTTGTGAGCGAGTGATTTGGCTGCGGCATAAATCAGTTTGCTCTGGAGCCCTCCTTCCCGAGCTAAGACAAAGATGTGTGAGCTGGGGGCTACGAAACTGTGAGCTAGCTCGCACTGACTCAGCTTAGGGGGAACACCGTACATAACCATCTGTTGTGCTTTACAAGTAATGTTTGCAATCTTAACCGTAGGAGAACACCAAACCCCCACTTTAAAATTTTGCAAGAAGAGTCAGTGTTCCAGTCAATGAAGCAGTAAGCTTGCAAGACAGCTTTGGTGAAGTTACATAAGAACATAAGAGGAGCCAATGTTGGATCAGGCCAACGGCCCATCCGGTCCAACACTCTGGGTCACACAGTGGCCAAAAATACCAGGTGCCATCTGGAGGTCCAGCAGTGGGGCCGGGACACTAGAAGCCCTCCGACTGCTGCCCCCTCCAGCACCAAGAATAGAGTGCATCACCTGCCCCAGACTGAGAGTTCCCATCTATACCCTGTGGCTAATAGCCACTGATGGACTACTGCTCCATATGTTGATCTAATTCCCTCTTGAAACTGTCCATGCTTGTAGCTGCCACCACCTCCTGTGGCAGGGAATTCCATGTGTTAATCACTTTAAGAACTGATGGCTGTACATACACGGCGATTCTTGAGAAAGAGGACATTGAAATGGAAGAACATCCGCAGTTATCCGTTACTGGAAAGAACGGTTCTAACGATCTCATTGCAAAGACTACAAAATAGAAAGCTTTTCGAATATAATATGGTTGTTAGAAATGGTGATACCCTGTTGAAGTTATTCTCAGCTAAGTGCTTGAGAATTTTTCATGTTAGTAGAAAGACACTGACATTATTGATGTATAGGTTGCGGGCTTAACATGTATGGGAAACAATAGATGTTTGTATACAAATACTAGAAGTGTCTGAGGTGAAATCGGGGAGTTGGAATGCTTGGGGGGGAAATAGACATTGTGGGTATTTCAGAAACTTGGTGGGATGAGGAAAACCAGTGGGATACGGTGATTCCTGGTTATAAATTATAACGGAAGGATGGGGGGGGAAGGGTTGGAGGTGGGGTGGCTCTGTATGTCAGAGCAGGTGTAAATTCCAGTAAGACTGAGAGGATATGAGAATTGGATTTGCTTCTGGAAATGTTACGGGTTGAAATAGTGGACCCGAAAGGAAGCTTAACACTGGGAGTTTGTTTCATTCAATGAAATTGCTGAGCAGTTCGGTTGGAACAGATAAAGGGAAGTCCTTCTTCACCCAAAGAGTGATTAACACATGGAATTCCCTGCCACAGGAGGTGGTGGCAGCTACAAGCATGGACAGTTTCAAGAGGGAATTAGATAAACATCTGGAGCAGAAGTCCATCAGTGGCTATGAGCCACAGGGTATAGATGGGAACTCTCAGTCTGGGGCAGGTGATGCACTCTATTCTTGGTGCTTGGGGTGGGGGCAACAGTGGGAGGGCTTCTGGTGTCCTGGCCCCACTGGTGGACCTCCTGATGGCCCCTGGTGTTTTTGGCCACTGTGTGACACAGAGTATTGGACTAGATGGGCCATTGGCCTGATCCAACATTGGCTTCTCTTACGTTCTTATATATCTTTAAACGGGCACAGTTAAGATTGCAATATTACTTGTAAAGCACAACGTATGGTTATATGTGAGTGTCACTTGTTGGAATGATTTCAGCATAGAAGACACCGTTTCCAGGGACAGATCACGCTTTCCAAAATACAAAAGACAGCAACGGAAAGGGCAGCGGCTGCCGTTCGTGGGACTGGTCCGCAACCCATTTTTTGGGTCCCAACCCACAGGTTGGGAAACTCTGGCCTAGAGGCTCCCCATCCTGAAGCCTAGCTAAAACCCAAGAGTAAGGTAGAAGGTGAAGGTTTCCCCTTGCTCAAAAGCTAGTCGGGCCCAACTCTGGGTGGTGGGGCTCATCTCCGTTTCCAAGCCGAAGAGCAAGCACTGTCCGAAGTCATTTCCACGGTCATGTGGCCGGCATGACTAAATGAGAAAGAGGGCCTCCTTACTGCATCCTCAAAGAGGGACGGTTCTGCACGTGAGTTAGAGGAGGACGCAGCCGAGAATGGAGCCCAGGACCCACATCTTCTAAAATATTCCTTTACTCACCTGAGAAAATTAGATTCTGCTCCCTGCTTTTCTTATTTGGCACCCTTCTTTTATTCACTTCATTTATGCCCCAGCTTTCCTTCCCAACAGGACCCAGAGTTGCTTACATCATTTTCCTTGCCACCATTTTATCCTCACAACCACCCTGTGAGGTAGGTGACGCTGGCCTAAGGTCACCCAGCGAGCTCCCATGGCAGAGGGAGCATTCGAACCTGGGACTCCCAGATTCTAGTTCGACTCTAACCGCTGTGCTACACTGGCTCCTCTTAATATTACTGCCAATTAAAGAAGTCTTACAAACGAGAAGCCACAGTGGCAAAAAGGGAATGCGCAGACCATAGAGACTGCAGTTCCGCAGGGCCTGCAAGACAGAGCGGCTTTCAATCGGGAGCTGCCTCCACCCCTACCACCGTTTTTACCACCATTGTAACAGTCTTGAGAATGGAAACCCGGTGCGTGGAATTATACAGTGTTTAAGGCCATCTTTAACATCACAGAAGGAGAAGAGGAGATTGGATCTATACCCCGCCCTTCACTTTTGAGTCTCAGAGCGGCTTACAAAATCCTTTCCCTTCCCCTCCCCACAACAGACACCCTGTGAGGTAGGCGGGGCTGAGAGAACTTCTGACAGAAACGGCTCTTTTCCAAGAACAGCTGTGCCAGAGCTTGTGACTGACCCAAGGTCACACCAGCAGGTGCGAGTGGGGAATCAAACCCGGTTCTCCCAGATTAGAGTCCGCGCACTTAACCACGGCACCAAACTGGCTCACAGATCATATGATGTCAGTTTTAATGAATTGTTTTAGATTTTTATGTATTTATTGTATTGTATTTTATGTTGTTAGCCACCCTGGGCCTGCCTTTGGCAGGGAGGGCGGGGTACCAATTCAAGTAATTAAATAAATAAATAAATAATAAATAAGTAAAAGAGACGCTTGTGTTGAGCACAAACTCACTTTATTGGCCTTGAATTAAATATACGGAAAGCATCAGTGAACAAAGTATTCCTGCTCGGCTTATCCAGGGTAGCAACAGCGATCTGTATTTAAAATAGTTTCATTTAATATATAAACATGAGCACGATACACAAATTCCTATTCATTGCAAGAGGCCTGGGGGATTGTGCCCTAAGTATTTAGTACACACACATACGCGCACACGCAAACACACAAAGGCAATGGGTAGCTCAGAATCCCATTCCTCGCAATGGCTTCTGTACAGTCCAAGGCAGCAGAAGCCAGGTTCAAAGAACCGGAACAGCCCAGACGGCATTAAAAACATGGCAATGGCAGTTAGAAGCAATCCCTGGAATTCGGATGAGTGTGGCAGTCTCATCAGCTGGTTCGCACATGGCTGCAACTTTGGTTCGTTCACTGATGCACAGACAACCCCTTGGTTTCTGTCCCTCGGCCCTCACCCTCTTTGCTCTGCCGTACCAGTGAACGTCCAAACTGATTCGCCAGAGAAGCACTGGACTGTGCATGAAACGAATATTCCACGTGGTTCGCTCGCACGAACATTTGTCAAGCGAATAGGCGGCTGCGAATCGGATCCTCCCGAAGAAGAGGCAGAGAACCTCCACCAGACGCCAGAAACGGTGGCACCTTGTTGGATGCTGGGCTCTAGGGCCCATTGTGCCATAGAGGCGCTGCCGGCTGCTCTCTGAGCCCAGAAGTTTCTTTGCAACATTCAGAGACTCCTTCCATGGTGTAAGAAAAATATGGAGCACTTCAGCACCTGGTGGAGGTTCAGCTCTTTCTTTTGCGATTTGCACACTGGTGCTGTGCTCCTTTCCTGACATTCTGCACGTGTGAATCGATCCTTTCCCCCTCGTTTTATCTTCTACCACGTAGCTTATTTTGAAATGTGCATATGCTAAAATTTTATGTCCATAAAAGGCCGACCCTCCCTTTGCTTTGGGTCTGGAACTTTGGCTTTTAAAAAACAAAAACAAAAAAGGAACAACTACTACCGCTGAGTAAAAAGGAAGTCGGTTGTGGAAATCAGAACCAATTAGGCCCTCGAGGTCCTAAAAGGTAGCAAGGCTTGGCCGAAGAACCCGACTTTCCATGCTGCCACTGAAACCCTTGGAATGTGTGATGTGTTAACAGTGCCTCTGATCATGTGCAGAGTTCCTGTTGTCGTGTAGTAAAGCCAGAGCCTCCCCACATGACAGCTGCACTGTCAGGGTTGCTAGGGAAAATCGCAACTTGCTGTCTCCCTGGCCCCCAAGCTCTAGCCATTAGGATACACAGCCTGAACTCCTCCGCTCTGCCCTGGGAAGGCAACCCCGGTATGCACTGTAAGCATGGGGCTGCCCCACTGGTTAGACTGCAGCTGCAGTTGCAGTGACCACCCGACCTCGTACACAACCCAAGAGATGATGTTATGGACTCTGCAAGGAAAGGCAATCTCTCAGGTGCCTCCCCCCTCCGGGTGTAACCCACACCCTTGGAATGGTCCAGAAACAGCCTTATAGAGGCAGTCCTTGCCGCTGGAAGGCTGTTCTTCAAAGCCGGCTCTGGCTCCAGGCCTTTCTCTAGTTTCTCAAGCTGTGATGCAGTAGCTCGAATCAGGACAGGAGGGCCTTAAGGAGAACCCTTGTTTTGCTCATGATGTGTTGTCCTTACGGAAAAGCAAGAGTTGGAGAGGCAGGTTTTCCTGCTGCCTTCATGCAGCTGTGCTCCCCAACTCATGTCTCAAACACTTTGGTCCACCCTACCAGGGGAAGCGCAAGCAACAACATATAGAATAAAGCCAGGAAAGTCAGCAGGCCTTCCCCGGGCTCCGTGGCTTGGCGGGGAGCAGGGGGTGGGGCTTGCTGCATGTGCCCGCCCTCTGGGCTCATCACTGCCGGAGCACCATTCCGGTGCGCTCTGGCAGGAAAAGAGGCCTGGTCCAGGGGAAATCTTCCGCTGGAAATCAGGGAGTGGGGTGGGGGAGTTGGTCCCTGCAAAGGTTGTCCAGGATTTCCCCTTAAGATTTCAGCAGTAATCCTCTGAATCCCAGAGCCAGGAGGCAACATCAGGGAAGGCCGCAGCCTCTGTGCCCTGGTGTTGGCCCTCCAGAGGAACTGGTTGGCCACTGCAAGTGACAGGACATACGTTCTTGTACACCTAACATCCCTCCACATAGAAGTAACTTTCTAGTCCTTTTTTTTGTAAAAAGGAAAAGCTCCTGCCACCTACATTTCCCCCAACCACACCAGAACACACATGAACACCACAGGAAGCGGCCCTGTACTGAATCAGACCGTTGGACTGCCAAGGTCAGTCTTGTCTACACAGACCGGCAGCAGCTCTTCAGAGTCTCAGGCTGAAGTCCTTCCCATTGCCTGCCGCCTGGTCCTTACTACACTACACTATGTCTGGGGCAGTGGTGTTCTGTATTCTTGGTGCTTGGGAGGCAACAGTGGGAGGGTTTCTGGAGTTCTGACCCCACTGGTGGACCTCCTGATGGCACCAGGGTTTTGGCCAGTGTTCCCTCTAAGCTGAGTCAGTGTGAGCTAACTCACAGTTTTTTAGCCTCCAGCTCACACATTTTTGTCTTCGCTCAGGAAGGAGGGCTCCAGAGCAAACTAATTTATTCAGCAGCCAAATCGCTCGCTCACAACTTGAATGCTAGTAGCTCACAAAGTAGAATTTTCGCTCACAAGACTCCACAGCTTAGAGGGAGCAGTGGTTTTGGCCAATGGGTGACCCAGAACGTTGGACTGGATGGGCCACCGGCCTGATCCAGCGTGGCTTCTCTTGCGTTCTAAAGATCTTCACCGAAAGGCTAAGAAGCGATTGGTCCTTACTGGAGGTGCCAGAGATTGAACCTGGGGCCTTCTGCATGGCAGGCAGATGCTCCTGCCACATGTAGATTTTGTAAGTAAGGGAAACGGGGGCCTTAATGGAAGGTGCCTTTGAAATAGCTCAGCCCACTCAACCGGTTGCTGATCGTGGCACTAACAAACATGCGCACCCCTCAGGGAAGAGAACCCGCATATTCGGGTGGTTCTCTTCCCTGAGCCTTTCCCCTACCAAAGCTTCTTCCTTTGTGAAGTTTTTGATGGGGACGGAGGGAGGGAGGGAGTCTAAATGTGCATCTTTCCCACCTGACCTGTGCAGTGGTACAGTCCAGGCCAAACCTCATCCAGTGATTCTGCCGGCTCCTACCATTGTGTAGAGAGGGGGAGGAGGGCAGGACTGAAGATGGTATTTTGTGCAGCGCTTGGCCCCGAGATCTGATCTGGTCCTCCTTAACAGAGGAGACCTCCCCTGCAAAGGAAAGAATCCAAGTGGGTCCCAACCGGCCAATCCGCCGTGGCAATTAGAGGCTAGCTCGGGACGGCTGCAAATACCAGCCCTCGCTTGGAAAGAATGCGAAAACCTCCCGGATTGCGTACGCCGGTGGATGCGGCAGGGCTGAGGAATGAGGAGGGTGTCTGGCACGGACTGTCCGCGGCCAAGCACACTGATTTGGACACATCCAGCCAGGCACTGCCTCTGGTAGCAGAGCCCGACGGCGGTGACTCTTCTCGGGCTATGTCCGGCACCTTCATATCAAGGGAATGCCCTAAGCACTGACCGATCTTGGTGCCCCCCTCATTGACATGACTGTCACGACAACTGAATTTGGCGCCATCATTTGACTTTTAAACATCGCCTACGACACTGCACCTCGCCAACAAAAAGCAGAAGATAACCCTAGGAGGTGCACCGTGATGAATTTGCACTAGTTTTATCAATTATTATTTTTTTACAAATCTTCATCCATGTTTTTTTTCTTTTCACCCTTTCCCCAACTTTGCGGTGGGGTTCTCCGTTGTAGTTCTCCGTGCCAGAAAGCTCCTCCATTAGCATGTCCACAGCCTGGGGAACTCCTAAAAGACAATGACTCAGCCCTACCCCACCTTCCGGGGTAGAGATAAATTACCTGCCGACCATTTTCCTGCTCACCTGGGCACAGAGAGTACTCCATCTTTCTGTGTTATACCTCTGAGGATGCCAGTCACAGCTGCTAGCGAAACGTCAGGTCCTACAGTGCCAAGACCACGGCCAGACAACCTGGAAAATCTACAGCAACTGAAGTCTCATTTAATGTTAATAAAAAGCAAATTTGCATATTCCCCAGTAAAAACGTGCGATATCCGTTCCTGTCTTGCTGCTCTCGAACACCTGACGTTTATTCGACGTGGCTCTTACGTTAAGCGAGTTTGGGCACCCCTGCAGTAGCGGACGGTGCCGTTAGGCTGCATCCGAATTATGGTGGCCAACACTCCCTCTACGCCGTAGAGTCTCGTGAGCAAATATTCTACTTTGCAAGCTACCGGCATTAAAAATTGTGAGCGAGCGATTGGGCTGCTGCATACATTAGTTTGCTCTGGAGCCCCTCCTTCCTGAGCTGAGACAAAAAATGCAAGAGCTGGAGGTTAAAAAACTGTGAGCTAGCTCGCACTAACTCAGCTTAGAGGGAACACTAATGGTGACACACACACACACACCCAGAGAGTTTTCCAGGTGAGAGACATTCAGAGACGGTTTGCCATCGGCTTCCTCTCGGTAGCGACCCCGGATCTGCTCGTCCCCCAGGGGCTTAGCTTCCGAGAGCTGACGAGATTGGACCGGCCTGAGACATCTGTACGAGGGCAACATTTCCAGCAGCAGAGGTGGAAAGTGCCGTCAAGTCACAGCCGACTCACGCGACTCTGTGGGGGTTTCAAGCGAAGAGATGCAGGGAGGTGGTTTGCTGCTGCCTGCCTCCGCGTGGCGACCCTGGACTCCTTCGGTGGTCCCCCATCTGAGTACTGGCCAGGGTCGACCCCACGTAGCTTGGAGAAACGACGGCTGAGGAGTGACGTGATCGAGGTTTTTAAGATTATGAATGGGATAGAGCAGGTAGAGAAAGAAGTCCTTTTCTCCCTTTCTCACCATACAAGAACTCATGGGCGATCCATGAAGTTGCTGAGTGATTGACACATGGAATTCACTGTCACAGGAGGTGGTGGCAGCTACAAGCCTGGACAGCTTCAAGAGGGAATTGGATACACATATGGAGCAGAGGTCCATCAGTGGCTGTTAGGCAGAGGGTACAGATAGGGACTCTGAGGCAAGCAATGCTCTGTATTCTTGGTGCTTGGGGGGGGGCAACAGTGGGAGGACTTCTGGAGTTCTGACCCCACTGCTGGACCTCCTGATGGCACATGGTATTTTTGGCCACAGTATGACACGGAATGTTGGACTGGATGGGCCATTGGCCTGATCCAACACTGGCTTCTCTCATGTTCTGATGTCTGGGGGAGTGGTGCTCTGTATTCTTGGTGCTTGGGGGGGGTCAACAGTAGGAGGGCTTCTAGTGTCCTGGCGCCACTGGTGGACCTCCTGATGGCACCTGGTATTTTTGGCCCCTGTGTGACACAGAGTGTTGGACTGGATGGGCCATTGGCCTGATCCAACATTGGCTTCTCTTTTGTTCTTATGTCTGTGGGAGTGGTGTGGTGCTGGGTGAGGGGCAGAGTGTTGGCCTGGAGGGGCCATTGGCCTGATCCAACATTGGCTTCTCTTGTGTTCCTATGTCTGGGGCAAGGGATGCTCTGTATTCTTGGTCCTTGGGGGGGGTCAACAGTGGGAGGGCTTCTAGTGTCCTGGCCCCACTGCTGGACCTCCTGATGGCACCTGGTATTTTTGGCCACCATGTGCCACAGAATGTTGGACTGGAGGGGCCAGTGGCCTGATCCAACATTGGCTTCTCTTGTGTTCTTATGTCTGGGGAAGTGAGGCTCTGTATTCTTGGTGCTTGGGGGGGGTCAACAGTGGGAGGGCTTCTGGTGTCCTGGCCCCACTGCTGGACCTCCTGATGCCCCCTGGTATTTCTGGCCACTGTGTGACACAGAGTGTTGGACTGGAGGGGCCGTTGGTCTGATCCAGCACTGGCTTCTCTTATGTTCTCTTAGCTTCTGAGATCTGATGAGATTGGGCTAGCTTGGGTCATCCAGGTCAGGGCCCTTAACTGCACAGCCTCCCTCATTACCCCTCCACAAAAAGGAAGTTGGAGAGAGAGAAAGAGAGAGAGAGAGAGCGCAGAAAGTTTGCACCTGCCCTTGCCTCCCCTCGCAGAGCTGCCTGGCCAGCACTCCTGGGCTCTAGCGGGAACGGTTGCAGACAGGCCGTTAAATCACGGAGATAAAGAAACGGAGAGGGGGAAATAAAAGCCGCCCAATCAAATGGGTGTTTGCTAACGGCCCCCCGGCCGCCGCCCCCCGTCCCCCTGGAAGAGAGAGAAGTTGGGGAAGGAAGTGCCGACCGCGGCAGATTGCAGCTCTCTTCCCAATCAATCTTTTATTAGCTTGTTGCTCTGCGGGTACGAGGCGGGCCGATTCCCCGCCGGTGGTGGGAGGGGGGGGCTCTCGCGTGCCGCAAGGATGCCAGGGAAAGGCCGGTGTGGCCAATGTGGCTTGCCGGTGACTGGCACGGCTCTTTCGAGGCACGGAGCAGTTTCAAACAGGTAAAACGAGCGGGGGGGACGACAAGGGGGAGTGGGGCATATATTCCTGGCCGGACGTGAAACCAGAAGGCTGAGTCATACGCAACTTTGCCATGTGGTTCTGGCTTTCTTGCGGCCTCCGGCTCGGCAGGGACCTTTGTAATGTGAATTTACACCATCCGTCACCTACCCACTTGCAGCCATTCCTTTTGCGGACGGGAACCCAGAGCACAGTGAAGCAGGAGTGATGCCACGGGGGAATGCGGGGTTTCAGCCTCCGAAGAAAGGAGGTGGCAGGGAAGAGTCTGCACCGCCCCACGGGGTCCACCTCACACCGAGAGGCCAGTGGCTGAAAGGGCAGGGCCCTCTCCACACTGCCCCCTTGTGGGGAAGACTGTCACGGCATAACTAGATGTCACGAACTGCACGAGTTCGCCAGCTATACTGCGGTTGCTGGTTCCTGATGGCAAAGTCGCGTGCAAATGCGCAGCAGGGCCCAGTTTGGTTGGGCGCCGCTGCATGGGAGAAGGCGGAATTCCTGCCTTCTCTCCTGTGGTCTTTTCGGTGGTGGAAACAGCCTGGGGAGGCCACAGGGGGGCAGGGAGAGTTTATTTGCTCTCTGGAGAACCAGCACGTGCAATTGTTCCCAATGGAGCAAATAACACCCCGGCTGTTTCAGCTCCCGAAAGCAGCACAAGAGGGAAGGCGGGAATTTCTCCCAGGCAGCAATCATGATCTGAATTGGGCCCTGCTCACAATTTCATTCTATTTCTATTCCATTGACTTTATTTATATCCCCTCCTTTCTCACCAGTGGGGGCCCAAGACGGCTTACGTTATCCCCCTCTCCTCTGCTTTTTATCCGCACAACAACCCTGAGAGGTAGGTTAGGCTGAGAGTGTGTGACCACACCCCCAAGGGCAGCCAGCCGGCTTCCAGGGCAGAGTGGGGATCTGAATCTGGCTCTCGCAAAGTCCTAGTCCAGCTCTCTAACTGCAACACTGTGCCGTCTCCCAAGAAAGAAATATCTGCCACAAGAGATCCCTCAACTGCCGGGCCCTTCTGCGTATGAAGCCGTTGTTCTGCCCACTGAGCCACGGTCCCTTCCCAGTTGCCACACGGAACCAGCAGCTACAGTATAGCTGCCAGTCCCCCACAGCGAACTCGTGCTGCTTGTAATGTCTGGCAGGCTCTCCGCGTGCTCGAACAAGCCCGAACAATCCGTGCGGGTGGCAATTCCAAGGCCCTGCTTGCTTTTCTGAGCAGAGGCCCTCACTGTGCCCACCCTTCACATGCAGGCTCAGTTCTCAGGCCAAGAGAACCAATGCATCACAGTCCCTTGGCTCACTCCCACCCAGAGGGGGCTAGCATCGCTGCCTGGACCTGCGCGAAGTCTGAACCTGGCTACTGGCAGCACAGACCCAGGAGGTTATGGGCGTCCTTTGCTTGGGGTACCGGAAAACAGTAAGAGAAAAGTAAGAGTCCAGTATCACCTTAAAGACTAACAAAATTTGTGGTCAGGGTGTGAGCTTTCGTGAGTCACTGCTAAATTCTTCAGTTGTGCACATTTAACAAAGTCTAACCAAAAAGTTAGTCATACTCTTTTCTACTGCTGCAGACAGACTGACGTGGCTACCCATCCTGATCTATCTCATAGAATCATCGAGTCGGAAGGGACCTCCAGGGTCATCCAGCCCAACCCCCTGCAGGATGCAGGACATTCACAAATACCTCCTCCCCCACCCACATCCCTAGTGACTGCTGTTCCACACCCAGAAGATGACAAAAAAACCTTCCACGATCCCCGGCCAAACCGGCCTGGAGAAAATTGGCTTCCTGACCCCAAAGTGGCGATTAGCATTTCCCTGGGCATGTAAGAAAGGGCCACGAGATCGAAGCACTGAGAAAACCCTTCCTGCCCTCCCTCTCGTGATCTGCCCAAGTTCACACAATCAGCATTAAGAACGTGCCCGGGGAGGGTGAGTACACGCCCCGGACCGACCCTGGCTCAGCCCACGTTGTTCCGGCTGGCAGATGGGGGTCTTGAGCAGGACCCCACATACAGTCTCCGTGCTCACCGGAGATGCTGACCCGTCCCAGGTGACAGGTGGGAAGCCCTTGGTCAGAACTGCTCTTGGCCAAGAAAGCGGCCACTGTTCTGCCTCCCGAGGGCAGCGATGCAAAAGCCTGGGCTGACGGGGGCGGAGTCCGACACAATGCTCCCTCTAAGCTGTGCAGTCTCGTGAGCAAAAATCCAACTTGGTGAGCCCCCGGCATTAGAGTTGTGAGCGAGCGATTTGGCGGCTGCAGAAATCTGTTTGCTCTGGAGCCGTCCCTTCCTGAGCTGAGACAAAAATGTGTGAGCCGGAGGCTGAAAACCTGTGAGCTAGCTCACACTAACTCAGCTTAGAGGGAACACTGGTCCTACCCCGAGCGGAGCATTCCTCTCTACAGTGTGAAGACCATCCCAAGGAGAGAGAGAGAGACAGAGACAGAGAGACAGAGAGACAGAGACAGAGAGACAGAGACAGAGAGACAGAGAGAGACAGAGACAGAGAGAGACAGAGAGAGAGAGAGAGACAGAGACAGAGACAGAGAGAGACAGAGACAGAGAGACAGAGAGAGACAGAGAGAGACAGAGACAGAGAGACAGAGAGAGACAGAGAGACAGAGAGAGAGACAGAGAGAGACAGAGACAGAGAGACAGAGAGAGACAGAGACAGAGAGAGAGACCGAGAGAGACAGAGACACAGAGAGAGAGAGACACAGAGACACAGAGACAGAGAGAGAGACAGAGAGGGAGAGAGACCACTGTTTGCTTTGCCCTGACAGGGAGAAGCAAGAGAGAGCCCAGCCTCTCAGTCCAATCCAGGCCAATCTTTACAACCCTGAAAAAAAAATACAACTACCCCGTGCCCCTTTTCTCACTTTCCTCAGCCCCCCCCAACCCACGTAAGTCATCCCCCCCATCAGTCCCCTCCCTGACAGACATGAATCCTGAGAACAGTTGCCTCCAATGACGTACACCCGCAACCTGTTAAGCCCCTCCCACCTCCAACACCCTTTCTGGTCTCTTTGAGACTGGGAGCTACTTGGGGCAGAGACCCACCTTCTGGTTCCGCGTAAAGTGCCTGGCACATTCAGGGTGCTAACTGGCTAAATAACGGCAACAGTCAGAAAACTCGGGAGGCGGGGGCACCCTTGGCCATTGCCGACCCCTTCTCTTGAGGACACCCACCTGCCCGATGGCTGCCCCACCGTCGATGGGCCGCAGGGCCGGCGCTGTGACTTCCCATTACCCCAATGGCTTGTTAAGTAAAAAAACCCAGGAAACCTGCAGAGAAGAATCAGACGCTTCCCTCTAACAACGAAGACGTGGATCGGCTTTGAAATTTGCCTCTCCAAAAAAAGTCACAGTTTCTTTGGTCTCTGCCTTTGAGAACTCCTTTGCAAATCGTTTTGGAGCCCAAATGCAATGACCAATTTGGAAGTTTGCATACATTTCATAGAGTCACAGAACGTTAGAGTTGGAAGGGACCTTGCGGGTCATCCAGTCCAGCCCCCTGCACTCTGCAGGAGCAGAGCCGAAAGTTCCAAACCGTAATTCCCAGAAAGGATAACGGCAGTTCTGTCCACGGAAAGACCGCCCCACCTCCCACAGCATCCAGGGTGCCTTTATTACTAACCCAATGTCTGCTGAAGGTAAAATTAAACCGGCTGAACCAAATGAGCTTCGAGGGGCTGGATTCCGGGGAGGCCTGCCCTGGATCCTGCACAACACTCGGCACGGCTGTGGGGGCACAACCCTCTGAGCATGTTCTGCCAACTTTCCCAGGTTAGCCCAGGACACAGAGAGACGGACTCACACGTTGGCTGGGTTTCTGGGCAAGGGCCCCACTGGGCGGCCCTGCCCTGCCGTGACGTCACCGCACTCCAGCTCCTAATCCAAAGCCGGGGCCCGCTGCTGACCCCGGTGGAGGCTGGTATGACCTCGACAGCCAGGGCACGGGGCAGGGGGCCCTGCAAACACCCCCGGAACGGAGCCCTGGCCCTGGGGAAACTCTGCCGCTGGCACAAGCCTGAGGTTTTGAAAACTCTCCTTTATTTTGGGGGGGAAAACCCTAAAACCACAAAGCCCCCCCGCTGGAGCCCAGGCCAGACTTTGCTCCCCTCGTCAGCCAGGGGGGCAAATGGCACGAGACGCGTCACCCGTCGGCCTCCGCAAGGTTCCCTGAGGTAGTCACCCGGCAAGTCCGGCTGCTTCAAGTTCCTGAGATGGTTGCCCGAAGGTCCAGTGGCCGGGGAGGCTGGGGGTGGTGGTGTCTCCATGCGGAAGAGTCACAGCCGGGGCTTGATCTGTAAGGGCTTCCCTGGAAGGGAGAGAGGAAGAGAAAGAGAAGATAATGGTAAATTTTCACACTGAGGAAGAAGAAGGAGAAGGAGAAGAAGGAGAAGGAGGAGAAGGAGAAGAGGAGATTGGATTTATACCCCACCCTTCACTAGGAGTCTCAGAGCAGCTTACAATCTGCTTTCCCTTCCCCTCCCCACAACAGACACCCTGTGAGGTAGGCAGGGCTGAGAGAGCTCCTTCCAGAACTGCCCTTTCAAGGACAGCTCTTGTCAGAACTGTGGCTTGCCCTAGGTCCTCCAGCAGGTGCAAGTGGAGGAGTAGGGAATCAAATCTGGTTCTCCCAGATTCGAGTCTGCGCACTGAACCACTACACCAAACTGACTCTCCTACACCAAACCCTCATAACCTCCCTCCAAATCCCCTTTCATTAAAAAAACAAAAATTATGCTCAGAGGTGTTTTATTTATTTTCTAATTCAACTGAATATGAAAACGATACGATTGCCTTGCTTAACAAAATAATTAATTTTTTACATACAATTTTTTGGGGGGCAAAATAATTGGTTTCCAGATGGATTCAATCTGCTGTATACCCTTCCCATTCCTCAAGGCCCCGAGGAATAGCCAGGTCTCTTTTCAATCTCTTAAATGCCCCATTGCTTGAACTATTAACTCTTCTTTGTCCGCTGCTCCCTCCGTCCTGCCTGAGCCCTGGTCCTCCCGTGCCAAATCCAATGTTGGGGGGGGGGCTGCAGTTCCCAACACTACCATAGAGTGGCACTAGATCAAGACAGGTCATCCTGTTAGTCTGTCTGTTGTTGTTGTTGTCGTTCAGTCGCACAGTCAAGTCCGACTCTCCGCGACCCCATGGACCAGATCACGCCAGGCCCTCCTGTCTTCCGCTGTCCGCTGAAGTTTACTCCATTTCATGTCCGTTGCATCGATGACACTGTCTAACCATCTCATCCTTTGCCGTCCCCTTCTTCTTTGACCTTCAGTCTTTCCCAGCATCAGGGTCTTCTCCAGTGAATGCTCCCTTCTCATTGGGTGGCCAAAGTATTTGAGCTTCAGCTTCAGGATCTGGCCTTCCAGGGAACAGTCAGGGTTGATTTCTTTTAGGATCGACTGATCTGATCTCCTTGCAATTCAGGGGACTCTCAAGTCTTCTCCAGCACCATAGTTCAAAAGAATCTATTCTTCGGTGCTTGGCCTTCCTTAAAGTCCAACTCTCGCAGCCATACATTACTACGGGGAATACCATTGCTTTGACCATGCGGACTTTTATTGGCAGGGTGATGTCTCTGCTTTTTATCATGCCATTTAGATTTGCCATTGCTTTCCTCCCAAGGAGCAGGCGTCTTTTAATTTCATGGCTGCAGTCACCATCTGCAGTGATCTGGGATCCCAGGAACATGAAGTCTGTCACTACTTCTACGACTTCCCCTTCTATTTGCCGAGGAGTGATGGGGCCAGAAGCCATGATCTTAGTTTTTTTTTATGTTGAGCTTCAAGCCCACTTTTGCGCTCTCCTCTTTCATTCTGAGCAAGAGGCTCTTTAGGTCCTCTTCACTTTCTGCTATCAGAGTGGTATCGTCTGCATATCTGAGGTTATTGATCTTTTCCCCAGCAATCTTGTGATTCATCCAGGCCAGCATTCCGCATGATGTACTCTGCATGTAAATTAAATAAGCAAGATGACAGTATGCATCCTTGTTGTACTCCTTTTCCTATGCTAAACCAATCATTTGTTCCATATCCGGTTCTAACTGTTGCTTCTTGACCCTTATACAGGTTTCTCAGGAGACATGTGAGGTGGTCTGGTACTCCCATCTCTTTAAGAACCTGCCATAGTTTATTGTGATCCACACAGAAGAGAAGCCACATTGACACAGGCCAGTGGCCCCTCCAGTCCAACACTCTGTGTCCCACAGTGGCCAAAAACCAGGTCCACCAGTGGGGCCAGAACTCGAGACGCCCTCCCACTGTTGCTCCCCCCCAAGCACCAAGAATACAGGGCATCTCTGCCCCAGAGACAAGAACAGAAGAGAAGCCACTGTTGGATCAGGCCAGTGGCCCCTCCAGTCCAACACTCCTGTGTCACACAGTGGCCAAAAACACCAGGGGCCATCTTGCTCGCAGAACCCCCTCCCCCCCAGGGTGCCTCCCACTGATGAGCGCACCGGCCTCCCCTTCTTTCTGGCTTTCACGGCTCCCTCCCCACCCTAGCCGGCTAACGGCAATCCCCAGAACATCCCGGGAGTCCCAAGCCCTTAGTGGCTTCACTCTGCCAGGGACCGGGGTGAGGTGGGGGAGAAAAGCAGCCTTCCCTCTTCCCAAACGGTACTCGGAGGTTATTCAACAGGAGAGGGAGGGCCGCACCAGGTTGGTGATGCTCCAGTTTTAAAATGCGTTCTGCGTATCAGATGTCTGTGGTTGTGTTTGTGTATACATTAGAAGTAGGAAGCCAGCCAGGGAGGCAGTGGGGCCCTTGGATGACCAAGGGGTAAAAGGAGTAGTGAAGGATGATAGGGAAATGGCTGAGAAGCTGAATGCATTTTTTGCCTCTGTCTTCACTGTGGAAGAGGAGAAGTGTTTGCCCACTCCAGAAGCACTGATTTCGGGAGGGGGTTTGAAAGACCTGAATCAGATTGCGGTGACAAGAGAGGAAGTCCTCCGACTGATGGACAATTTAAAAACTAATAAATCACCAGGCCCGGATGGCATTCATCCGAGAGTTCTGAAAGAACTCAAATGTGAACTTGTGGATCTCCTGACAAAAATATGTAATCTTTCTTTAAAATCTGCCTCCATTCCTGAGGACTGGAAGGTAGCTAATGTCACTCCCATCTTTAAAAAGGGCTCCAGGGGAGATCCAGGAAATTACAGGCCAGTCAGTCTGACATCGATACCGGGTAAGTTGGTGGAAACTGTTATTAAGGAAAGAATTAGTAGGCACATTGATGAACAAAAACTATTGAGGCAGACTCAGCATGGGTTCTGTAAGGGAAGATCTTGTCTCACTAACCTGTTAGTGTTTTTTGAGGGAGTGAACAAACATGTGGACAAGGGGGACCCAATAGATATTATTTACCTTGACTTCCGGAAAGCTTTTGATACAGTTCCTCATCAAAGGCTCCTAAGTAAGCTCAATAGTCATGGGATAAAAGGACAAGTCCTCTTGTGGATCAAAAACTGGCTTATAAATAGGAAACAGAGAGTGAGTATAAATGGGAAACTCTCTCAGTGGAGGGTGGTAAGCAGTGGGGTACCACAGGGATCAGTACTCGGTCCCATGCTTTTTAACTTGTTTATTAACGATTTGGAATTGGGAGTAAGCAGTGATGTGGCTAAATTTGCAGATGACACGAAGTTGTTCAGGGTGGTGAAAACCAGGGAGGATTGTGAGGCACTCCAAAGGGATCTGTTGAGGATGGGTGAGTGGGCGTCAACGTGGCAAATGGGGTTCAATGTGGCCAAGTGCAAAGTGATGCACATTGGAGCCAAAAACCCTAAATATAAATACACGTTGATGGGGTCTGATCTGGCAGAGACTGACCAAGAGAGAGATCTTGGAGTCGTAGTGGATAACTCGCTGAAAATGTCTACACAATGTGTAGCTGCAATAAAGAAGGCCAACGCTATGCTGGGGATTATTAGGAAGGGAATTGATAACAAATCAGCCAGTATCATCATGCCCCTGTATAAATCATTGGTGCGACCTCATTTGGAATACTGTGTACAGTTCTGGTCACCACATCTCAAAAAGGATATTATAGCATTGGAAAAAGTGCAGAGAAGGGCAACTAGAATGATAAAAGGGTTGGAACACCTTCCCTATGAAGAAAGGTTAAAATGCTTGGGGCTCTTTAGCTTGGAGAAACGACGGCTGAGGGGTGACATGATCGAGGTTTATAAGATTATGAATGGGATTGAGCAGGTTGAGAAAGAAGTACTTTTCTCCCTTTCTCACAATACAAGAACTCGTGGGCACTCTATGAAATTGCTGAGCAGTCGGGTTAGAACAGATAAAAGGAAATACTTCTTCACCCAAAGAGTGATTAACATATGGAATTCACTGCCACAGGAGGTCGTGGCAGCTGCAAGCATGGACAGTTTCAAGAGGAAATTAGATAAACATATGGAGCAGAAGTCCACCAGTGGCTATTAGCCACAGGGTATAGAATGAGAACTCTCAGTCTGGGGCAGGTGATGCACTCTATTCTTGGTGCTGGAGGGGGCAGCAGTGGGAGGGCTTCTGGTGCCCTGGCCCCACTGCTGGACCTCCTAATGGCACCTGGTATATTTTGGCCGCTGTGTGACAGAGTGTTGGACTAGATGGGCCATTGGCCTGATTCAACATTGGCTTCTCTTATGTTCTTATGTATGTTCTTATGTGTGGAAGAGTACCGCAAGTTTGTCCCTCCTCCTCCAGGAATTAAAATCGGGTACACACTTGCAGTACTTAGTGGCTTCATTCTTTGGACTCGGATCACTGAAGCCTCTTCCCCCGACCGCTGGATACTGCAGACATTTGCTCTGGAACCGCCTGCCGAGCCGCTCTGAAGCTGTGAACTGACCCTAACAGCTTCCTTTGAAATTCAAGAACGTTTCGCAGACATTTTCGGGGCTGCAAATATCCCTCGTCCAGCGACGGGAGCTCTTCACCAATGTAAACTGCCCAGAAGAGCGCCTCACGTCAGGGGAAGGTTCTTTCTTTACACAATGAGTGATTAAAATGCGGGATCCGTTGCCAGAGGATGTCGTGATGGCCACAGGAATAGACGGCTTTAGGAGGGGATTAGATAGATTCATGGAGGATAAGTCTATCAATGGCTGCTAGTCACGGTGACGGAGGGGGAACTTCACATTCAGTGGCATGAACTCTCTGGATCTCAAAGCCAGGAGGCAACATCAGGGGAAGGCCTCGGCCTCTCAGCCTTGTTGTCGGCCATCCACAGGAACTGTCTGGCCACTGTGAGAGAAGGGATGCTGGTCTGGATGGACCATTGGTCTGATCTAGCAGGACTCTTCGGATGTTCTTATCAGGGGAAAGTCTCAGCCTCTCTGCCCTGTTGTTGGCCATGCAGAGGAACTGGTTGGCTACTGTGTGAGACAGGATGCTGGACTAGATGGACCCTCACTGGTCTGATCCAGCAGGGCTCTTCTGATGTTCTTATGAAGGCCTTGGCTTCTGTGCCCTGTTGTTGGCTCTCCAGAGGAACTGGTTGGCTACTGTGTGAGACAGGATGCTGGACTAGATGGACCATTAGTGGTCTGATCCAGCAGGGCTCTTCTGATGTTCTTATGAAGGCCTTGGCTTCTGTGCCTTGTTGTTGGCCCTCCAGAGGAACTGGTTGGCCACTGTGTGAGATAGGATGCTGGACTAGATGGACCATTAGTGATCTGATCCAGCAGGGCTCTTCTGGTGTTCTTATCAGGGGAAGGTCTTGACCTCTGTGCCCTGTTGTTGGCTCTCCAGAAGAACTGCCTGGCCACTGCGAGAGAGGATGCTGGACTAGATGGACCATTACTGGTCTGATCCACCAGGGCTCTTCTGATGCTCTTATCAGGGGAAGGCCTCAGCCTCTGTGCCCTGTTGTTGGCCCTTTAGAGGAACTGTTTGGCCGTTACGTGAGACAGGATGCTGGACTGGATGGACCACTGGTCTGATCCAACAGGGCTCTGTTGTTGTCCTTATGCTCTGCCGGAGGAGAGTGCTGCTGCCAGTGATCCATCCCACAAACATCTCAAAACAAGTACGGTTCTCATCCTAGAATAACTGAAGCTCAAAGAGACATTTCCCATTACCATTGAGATGGATAGGTGGGGCAAGCAGTAAGGTGCAACCGTTGCGCATGATCCTAGGTGACTGAAATGTACAAAAGAACTAACAGCATTTCAAAGCTTCCCCCTGCAACTGCCACCTCAAGGCAAACCAGGACAAGCGTGACCAGGGCTCCGTGGTAGAGCCCCCACTTGGCATGCAGAAGGTCCCCGGTTCAATCCCCGGCATCTCCAGTTAAGGGGACCAGGCAGTGAGTGACGTGAAAGCCCTCCGACTGAGGTCCTGGAGAGCGGCTGCCGGCCTGAGCAGACAATACTGACCTTGACAGACCGATTGCCTGATTCAGTACAAGGAGGCTTCATATGTTCATGTGAGAATGTTTTCATTAGGACAGATGTCAGGAAATTGGGGCTGTCCCTGGTAAACAGGGACCGCTGGAAAGAATGCAGCTGGGCAGAAGCCATGCTGAACAAGTGCACGGGAGGTGCTGGGGAGGACCTTTGGGAGGGGGGCGCCACCTGGCTTCTCTTCCAGCCCTGGGCCACTCGCACATCCCCCAGACTGGGGCCTGACATCTCCAAGGCCTGGAAAGCCAAGGGTGGGTTTTAGGTTACGTTGCCCGCTGAAGCTCCCAGCTTCAGATTTCCAAACTGCCCCACTCTTCCCCGATGAGCGACCCCCCTCCCTGCTTACGCGCGTGTCACGGCCCCTGGAGGAATGCTGCCGTTGGAGCGCCTGAGAGGGTTCCAAGAAGCGTCCGGGTTTTATATTGGGAAAGGCTTTTCGGGTGGAAAATTCGCAACTCGGTCCCCGCGGGGCTCCCCGCGGAGCGATTACGGGGCCAGTGCCCCTCCTTAAAGGGCAGGTGAGACGGCCAAGTCTGCCCCCCTCTTACCTTCCCCTCCTTTAAACTTGGTTAAACAAACTTTGGGGCGGGAAGGGTAAGCAGAGTCGGTGGCAGTGATTCATGGCTTCTGGGCTAATTTATGTAAAATAAAGAGGCCTCATTTAGCACCTTTCCGCCCTTAATATAACAGCGATACATCAGAGGGAGGCCCAGCAGTCACCGAAGACCTGGCAATTAGTCACCTGCGACAGACGAGGCTAATGCGCTTGAAAGGAATGGGGGCAGGGTTGCCAACCTCCAGGCGGGGCCTGGAAATCCCCCTGGAGTCCTAGGGCATAGCCAGACCACAAATATCAGTTTCCCCTGGAGGAAATGGCAGCTTTGGAGTGTCTATGGCATAACACCTTGCTGAAGTCCCGCTCCTCCACAGGCTGTATTTATTTAATTTATACCCCGCACCCTCTCCCCAGAGGAGCTTACATCAAAAATGCAATAAATACAAACAGAATACAAATAAATGCAATAAAGGGGACAATAAAACCAGTCAAAACATCGACTTAGCAACCAATGCCTCGCAGAATTAAAACAACTGGCCAGCTCCTTGGTTCGTAATGTCAAACGAAGGGGAGGAAGGTTGTGTGCTGGCCACGTACGTATACCGGCAAGGGGCTCGTAGCGCGTGACCTCCAGCCAGTCATTGGATCTAAGCTCTCCCTCAGCCACAAGGGCGAGAAACCTGTTTTTAAAAAGATCCAGAAAGGAGATGGCTTGTATAGCAAACTGCCGAGGCGTTGCTTCGTCCTCTCATTTGCAAGAATCGTAGAACCATCATGGAGTTGGGCGCAACCAGTCAATGATAGAAGAAGAAGAAGAAGAAGAAGAAGAAGAAGAAGAAGAAGAAGAAGAAGAAGAAGAAGAAGAAGAAGAAGAAGAAGAAGAAGAAGAGGAGGAGGAGGAAGAGGAGGAGGAAGAGGAGGAGGAGGAGATTGAATTTATACCCCGCCCTTCAGTCTGAAGGAGTCTCAGAGCGGCTCACAAACTCCTTTCCCTTCCCCTCCCCACAACAGACACCCCCTGTGAGGTAGAAGAAGAAGAAGAGATTGGATTTATACCCCAACCTTCACTTGGAGTCTCAGAGCGGCTTACAAACTCCTTTTCCCTTCCCCTTCCCACAACAAACACCCTGTGAGGTAGAAGAAGAAGAAGAAGAAGAAGAAGAAGAAGAAGAAGAAGAAGAAGAAGAAGAAGAAGAAGAAGAAGAAGAAGAAGAAGAAGAAGAAGAAGAAGAAGAGGAGGAGGAGGAGGAGGAGGAGGAGGAGGAAGAGGAGGAGGAAGAGGAGGAGGAGGAGATTGAATTTATACCCCGCCCTTCAGTCGGAGTCTCAGAGCGGCTCACAAACTCCTTTCCCTTCCCCTCCCCACAACAGACACCCCCTGTGAGGTAGAAGAAGAAGAAGAGATTGGATTTATACCCCAACCTTCACTTGGAGTCTCAGAGCGGCTTACAAACTCCTTTTCCCTTCCCCTTCCCACAACAGACACCCTGTGAGGTAGAAGAAGAAGAAGAAGAAGAAGAAGAAGAAGAAGAAGAAGAAGAAGAAGAAGAAGAAGAGGAGGAGGAGGAGGAGGAGGAGGAGGAGGAGGAGGAGGAGGAGGAGGAGGAGGAGATTGAATTTATACCCCGCCCTTCAGTCGGTGTCTCAGAGCAGCTTACAATCTCCTTCCCTTCCCCTCCCCACAACAGACACCCTGTGAGGTAGAAGAAGAAGAAGAAGAAGAAGAAGAAGAAGAAGAAGAAGAAGAAGAAGAAGAAGAAGAAGAAGAAGAAGAAGAAGAAGAAGAAGAAGAAGAGGAGAGAGGAGGAGGAGGAGGAGGAGGAGGAGGAGGAGGAGGAGGAGGAGGAGGAGGAGGAGGAGGAGGAGGAGGAGGAGGAGGAGGAGGAGGAGGAGGAGGAGGAGGAGATTGAATTTATACCCCGCCCTTCAGTCGGCGTCTCAGAGCAGCTTACAATCTCCTTCCCTTCCCCTCCCCACAACAGACACCCTGTGAGATAGGAGGGGCTGAGAGAGCTCTCTCAAGGACTGCTTGTGAGAGAACAGCTCTGACAGAACTTGTGACTGACCCAAAGTCACTCCAGCAGCTGCACGTGGAGGTGTGGGGAATCAGACACGGTTCTCCCAGACTAGAGTCCGCGCTCTTAACCACGACACCAAGCTGGCTAAGGTTCTAAGGTTCTAAGCTGTGCTGGTCTGCAGCTGAATGGCTATATTAGTTTTCAGGCAGTTTGCTTTGAGCCGCATGCTTCCGGACAGTGACTGGATGCTTCCTGGCCTTGGCTCAGCCCGAAATCGATCTGCTCACTTCCATGGACCAGGTCGAGTCAAGTCCAGGAGCACCTTAGAGACCAGGAAGATTTTCGGGGCGTGGGCTTTCGAGGGTCAGAGCCAATGCTCCCTCTAAGTCGTGGAGTCCTGTGAGCAAAAACTCTACTTTGTGAGCTCCTGGCATTAAAGTTGTGAGCGAGCGATTGGGCTGCGGCATAAATTAGTTTGCTCTGGAGCCCCATCCTTCCTGGGCTAAGACAAAAATGGGTGAGCCGGAGGCTGAAAAACCGTGAGCTGGCTCACACTAACTCAGCTTAGAGGGAACACTGGTCAGAGCCCCCTCCGTCCGTGTCTGAAGGGCCAGGTCTCCCGTCTATCTGCTGCTTGAAACAACACTGTGAGGCAAGCGCTATGGCATAAGGCCCGGGGGCTGGGATGCCCAGGGCTCTTACCCGGCCCGCAAACAACTGGTGTGCATGGGAATGTAAGGTACTCCCCATTTTATGGTGTCCCTTGGGAAAAAATCTAGTCTTGCATATGATTGAAAGGAGCTGCAGTGGCTCAAGTGGTAAAGACGCTGAACTGCAGGCTGCGGAAGGTCGGTAGTTCGGCAGTTCGAGACCCGAGAGTGCCGCATGACGGAGTGAGCTCCCGTCTCTAGTTCCAGCTCCTACCAACCTAGCAGTTCGAAAGCAAGAAATTGCAAGTAGATAAATAGGTACCACTTCGGTGGGAAGGTAACAGCATTCCGTGCGCCTTGGTGTTTAGTCATGCCGGCCACATGACCACGGAAACGTCTTCGGACAGCGCCGGCTCTTCGGCTTTGAAACAGAGATGAGCACCGCAACCCTAGAGTCGGATTCGACTGGCTTTCGAGCAAGGGAACCTTTACCTTTACCTATAATTGAATACATTTATAGGAGCCTTTGTGGGTTCCCCAGTAAATCAATTGCTTTTACTGCTAAGGATTCAACCGCTTTTGATTGTATTTTGAGTAAACAATCATATTGTTAATTGGTTTTGCTGGTGCCCTTTAAAAAGTTTATATTTCCGGTGCCTGGCAATTACATTTCACTGCCATTCACAAAACCAAAATAGGACCCACGGTAAGTAGGAAATACCAAAAAATCAGCAAATACCATGCTATAGATGATTACAAAGTATCTCAAGTAATTTTTATAGATTTTTTTCGTTTTTATATATTTTTTTAGATTTTTTCTATATTTCTTATAAATCATAAGAACATAAGAACATAAGAGAAGCCAATGTTGAATCAGGCCAATGGCCCATCTAGTCCAACACTCTGTCACACAGCGGCCAAAATATACCAGGTGCCATCAGGAGGTCCAGCAGTGGGGCCAGGACACTAGAAGCCCTCCCACTGCTGCCCCCTCCAGCAACAAGAATAGAGTGCATCACCTGCCCCAGACTGAGAGTTCCCATCTATACCCTGTGGCTAATAGCCACTGGTGGACTTCTGCTCCATATGTTTATCTAATTCCCTCTTGAAACTGTCCATGCTTGCAGCTGCCACCACCTCCTGTGGCAGTGAATTCCATGTGTTAATCACTCTTTGGGTGAAGAAGGACTTCCTTTTATCTGTTCTAACCCGACTGCTCAGCAATTTCATGGAGTGCCCACGAGTTCTTGTATTGTGAGAAAGGGAGAGAAGTACTTCTTTCTCAACCTGCTCAATCCCATTCATAATTTTATAAACCTCGATCATGTCACCCCTCAGCCGTTGTTTCTCCAAGCTAAAGAGCTCCAAGCATTTTAACCTTTCTTCATAGGGAAGGTGTTCCAACCCTTCAGAATCATTCACTATTTTATTAATTATCACATAAACATTAACACATAGAAAGAATCATATATCCAAAAATCCAAGTATCGTCTTTTTATATAACAAAAGATATTGCACCACCCCTTTATTAGTACCAGTCCTCCTTAATAATACACAAGTTTTAAGAGGGAGGACTCCCTTTAAGTCTATTTTGAATTAGTGTTCATTCTTCCTCCAACAGCGGTCCAGATATCCTCCTGTTTCAGGGTCTTCCTCAGGGAGTATAACAGATATTTCCAAGCACAAGGGCGGCAAAATATTTATCAAAACTTCACCAATGAACGCTGCAAGAAGTCTCTCTTAGTGAGCTCGAGGCTTCCTCCAAAGTGAAAAGCACACAAGGCCCGGCCCCAAAAAGTGACATTTCTGTCAGATGTGACCCTCGTAATAAACGAGATTGACACCTCTGCACTATGGGGCGGGGCATGCATGTTTTTGAAACACAGCAGGGGTTCGGCTTGCACCCAACCACTGGTGAAGCAGGAGGTGAGGGGCACTGCCCCCTAGATGCACACTGCTGCAGTAGTCAGGGCCGGCTCTTCCACTAGGCCAACCTCGGCGACAGCCTAGGGCGCAGATCTCCGAGGGGCACAGTGAGGCCCCTGCCGCCGCCCGCCAGCTTGCTTTGCCCCCCGCCCCAACTCCTCCCTCCTGCTCCACAGCGCACCCCTTCCTGCCAGCTCTCTTTGCCTCATGCCCCCGCCTCCTCACGCCCCAGGCGCTTTTGAAGTTGTTCGCCAGTGTTCTTTGGGAGGGGAAGCCAGACCCTCACCCCGAAGCCAGCAAGTGCAGTCCAGGCCTGGTGGTGAGGCCAAGAACCACGGAGCTGGTGGCAGCAACAAGAACATCGGAAGTCGGGATGGATGAAGCCTCCAAGGGTGGAGATCTTTTGCTTGCCTGGCCGCCATGACTACGAGGGTGGAGAGTTCTTTCGCTTGCCCGGCCACCTCGCAGTACTATGGGATTGCAGGAGAAGGGGCAGCAGGGGGCGTGTGCGCAGCAGCATGCTCATTTCCTGCTTCTCTTCTCCTTCCTGGTTCTCTGTCCCTTTAGATGGCTGCTTGGAGAAATATAGGCAGCCTCGCCTCGTGCGCAAATAAAACCTGGGGCCGGCCCTGGCAGTAGTTCCGCTAGGACAGTGCAGGAGCCAGGTAGACCTGGCTCAGGGCGACGCAATACTGGCCCTAGGATGCGGTCCAAAGAAACGAAAAGAGAGGGAAGCAAACAGAGAGGACAGAGCTGTTTGCAAAGCCCGCATTTCCGATGCCAGAGTAGGAAAGGCCAATTAAGAAAGAGCATCGACTGAGAAGGAGCACATCTGTGAAGTTCGCTCAGGCTTTGCTTATTGGCGAAAAGGCTGGCGGGGAAGATGACAGGGGGAACCGGCGAGTCCTGGAGGGAGAAGAAGGCAAACGCTCAGCACATCTGTAGAAGGGTGAAACAACGCGGCCGTGACTGGAACGACTTAAGATGCATTCACACGGACCTTTGGCACTGTCACTCCCCGCCACGGGATTTCATTGGGTTTTTTACACTTTCCGAACTCGTCGCGTAATTAGTTTCAGAGGGCAGCCATGTTGGTTTTCAGTAGAACAGTTAGATTTGAGTCCAGTCGCAGCTTAGAGACCAAAAAAAAAGATTTCTGTTGTATGTGCTTTCAAGAGTCAAAGTCTTCTTCTTCTTCTTCTTCTTCTTCTTCTTCTTCTTCTTCTTCTTCTTCTTCTTCTTCTTCTTCTCATAAGAGAAGCCAGTATTGGATCAGGCCAGTGGCCCATCCAGTCCAAACCAGAAGTTGATTTTACCAGAAGGTGAAAGCAATACTTTTCCAGAGGGATTCTGGTTAAAACTGACTGCTACCATTTGTCTGTTTTATTGCTTTTCGGCAGGGTATATACCCTTCGCCTAATACAAGTTAGAATAGAAATACTTGAGAAGCTTCAAGGGGGTATTACAATGTAAGACTGCTGAACTTGAGTTCCATCACAAATTCAGAACAACGGACCCTCCCAGGGCTGAAAAGGCACAGAATTCTTCTCTCGCTACAGACGATAATTTTCCACCCCTGAACATTTCTCCCCTGCATTGTACCTCTCCATTCAGGAGGTGTTGCAAAGGGGGGGGGGAGATTTACCTTTAAATCTCCCACCCACGTGTTCCTCTGGAACATAAAAGCAGACAACTTGAACAACTTTCGCAGTACAAAACGGAATAAAATTACAGATTAAAACTCTAGAACACGATAACTATGCAACACGATACCCCCCTCGGGGCCCGGCATTAAGGACGGACTTTAAATAGATTTTTTTTTTAAAAAAAAAATGAATGATTTACAAGCTGCAAACACAAGACCGGCAATATTTTCAGAGCTATAATACTGGTGGTTTTCAGTTTAATGTTGGAAGATGGTACGGAATAAAATAAGGAAAGTTTGGAAAGGGAGGGAGGGTCTTTTTCACACAATGTCAGTAAAGAAGGCAGAGTCCCTGGAAGATGCTCTGCACGGGGGGGGGTGTTTCGTTGCTATTCCGGTCCCCCCCCCCCGCTGGGAGCAGAGGGCTGGTTAATCACGTTCCAGGTTTCCTTCCTTCTTCCAGAGAAGTCCAGCCCTCCTCGTAAATCCGAAGGGTGGGTGGGGGGGAGAAGCTGTGCTTGCGTCTTTTATTTATTTATTTATTTACGAGGTGCTATCAAATCCTTATGGGCATGTTGTAAAACTGCCTTTTCCCAAGAGGCTCTGATGGAACATTAACGGCTCGAACCCTCATCTACGTCTCCGCGGATCTTAATTATGAATTGCAAACAGAAAGGAGAGGGAAGAATTTTTTAAAACAAGCCAAAGGAAAAAGTGCTTTGCGGGCGGTCCGCTGGGAATTCTAATAAGATTCAGTTCGCTGGATTCTAACGTCTTTAAAATCACTATCTTCACCGCCCTTATAAAACCCCACTTCTGATAGAGAACAAGAATCAACCTCATTTTGAGGGCCTTCCCCATAAGGAACTGAGAGCCAGCGTGGGGTAGTGGTCAAAGGATCTTACTGGGAGACCCACGTTCAAATCTCCAGCATGCCACAGAAGCTTATTGCATTTGTATTTCTGCCTCGGGAGGTGGTGGATGCTCCTTCCCTGGACGTTTTCAAGCGGAGGCTGGACGACCATCTTTCGGGTATCTCGCAGGGCTCTCTTTCGGCTCTGCTCCTGCAGAGTGCAGGGGGTTGGACTGGATGGCCTGCAAGGTCCCTTCCAACTCTTAACATTCTGTGATTCTATGATTCTCTGTATCCTGCTTTCGTCCCCAGTTAGGATTCAAAGCAGCTTAAAACCTCAGAACACAGGCAGAGGGTGAGAGGGAAGGCAGGAGGGGATGAGCCGGCATTCATGCCCAGGGTAATGCCGACTGGCACTTTTGGGTCAGGAAGGAATTTTCCTCCAAGTCAGATTGGCCGAGGGATCCTGGAGGATTTTTGTCGTCCTCTGGGCATAGAGCAGGGGTCGGTGGGGAAGGCAGCTGTGAATTTGCTGCACTGTGCAGGGGGCTGGACTAGATGACCTTGGGTTCCTTCCGACTCTATCTTTCTATTGTTCTCCCCTGCTTTATTCTCTTTGGTGTCGTGGTTAAGTGCGCGGACTCTAATCTGGGAGAACCGGGTTTGATTCCCCACTCCTCCACTCGCAGCTGCTGGATGACCTTGGGCAAGCCATAGTTCTGGCACAGCTGTTCTTGGAAAAGAGCAGTTTCTGTCAGAGCTCTCTCGGCCCCTCCTACCTCACAGGGTGCCTGTCGTGAGGAGGGGAAGGGAAAAGGAGTTTGTAAGCCGCTCTGAGACTCCTTTGGGTAGTGAAGGGTGGGGTATAAATCCAATCTCCTCCTCCTCCTCCTCTTCTTCTTCTTCCCACAACAACCACGTGAGGTAGGCCAGGCTGAGAGTTCGTGATGGGCACAAGGTCACCCAGCAGGCTTCCATGGTAGAAGTGGGGATTCGAATGTAGGTCTCCCGGGATCCTAGTCCGACTCTCTATCCACTAAACCGTGCCAGCCCTCTACTGGGTGACCTTAGGCTGGTAACTCTCTCTCAATCTAACCTATCTTGCAGGGTCGTTGACAGAACAGAATGGAAGAGGAACGGTTCATGCATGTGGTCCTGGGCTAGTGGAAGGAGGGAGGGATAATAGGGGGGAAGAGTAAATGGAAAGCGAAACACTCCTGCCTTCCGTCGCCAGGCACGATCCCCGTAACGTCGTGTTTGCACGTGAGACCAGAAAAGGAACAGCAGCAGAGGTGTAAAAAACCAAAAAAGCGGGCACAGAATGGCGGTGGAGAACACCGTCACGTCAAAGCCGACTGGACTTCCTTGGTGGTCTCCCATCCAAGTACTAACCAGGGCCGACCCTGCTTAGCTTCCCAGGTCTGAGAAGATCGGGCTCGCCTGGCCCATCCGGGTCAGAGAAATACCAAAAAAAAAAAAAAAGTGCACAGCGTACTACTAGCAAAAACGCCTGCCGTGCTTTTTCGCTCCCCCGCTTCTCCCTGCTGAGGCTGCAGGCGGATCTCGCAGAAGCCCAGAATGCGCAGCGGCCGGGCTGCAAACACTCCGACTGGCCTCCCCAGCTCTGCCGCTCCTACTGCTGAACCGACGAAAAGCCGCCCTGTCCCATCTGCCGGGATGCAGGTGAGCGGTTTTACTTGTGACCCAGGGGCCGCTTCGAACAGAGGGACCCTTCCTGTCGGGAGAGCCAATAAAACATGCCGCCCTTTTAAGAACCTTTTAATTCATCACACTCCAGGCACTCGCCTTCCTCGGTCCTCCCGAAGAGTGCCATGCGCCGTGACCCCTCTGCACACACTAAAGTTACGACTCCCGTTTTGTGATGGGTAAGGGAGTCTCTGTTCTGTCAACACACAGAGACCGTTCAACGGAGATTCGGCAACCGGAAAAACGTTTCGAAGATCAGGAGGGAAAGGGAGCGCGAAAGGGTGAAGAAGGAATCGGAGAGCCGGGCTGCTAAACGCTTGAGCTGCAGAACCACATGCCTGAACGACAACCCCGCATCTTCCCGTCCACCTACGTGCTTTAAGAGTTCCCCCCATACACACTGGAAGACCCCGGAGGAGTAGAGCAGCCCCATTTGAACTGGGCCCGTGCCAACAGGCACCTACATAAGAACATAAGAACATAAGAGAAGCCAATGTTGAATCAGGCCAATGGCCCATCTAGTCCAACACTCTGGGTCACACAGTGGCCAAAATATACCAGGTGCCCTCAGGAGGTCCAGCAGTGGGGCCAGGACACCAGAAGCCCTCCCACTGCTGCCCCCTCCAGCACCAAGAATAGAGTGCAGCACCTGCCCCAGACTGAGAGTTCCCATCTATACCCTGTGGCTAATAGCCACTGATGGACTTCTGCTCCATATGTTTGTCTAATTCCCTCTTGAAACTGTCCATGCTTGCAGCTGCCACCACCTCCTGTGGCAGTGAATTCCATGGGTTAATCACTCTTTGGGTGAAGAAGTATTTCCTTTTATCTGTTCTAACCCGACTGCCCAGCAATTTCATGGAGTGCCCACCAGTTCTTGTATTGTGAGAAAGGGAGAAAAGTACTTCTTTCTCAACCTGCTCAATCCCATTCATAATCTTATAAACCTCGATCATGTCACCCCTCAGCCGTCGTTTCTCCAAGCTAAAGAGCCCCAAGCGTCTTAACCTTTCTTCATAGGGAAGGTGTTCCAACCCTTTTATCATTCTAGTTGCCCTTCTCTGCACTTTTTCCAATGCTATAATATCCTTTCTGAGGTGGGGCGACCAGAACTGTACACAGAACTGACCTCCTGCATTCAATCTTTAGTGACAGTGGAATAAACGGATGGTGGTTGAAAGTGCCGCCAAGTCACAGCTGATTTAGGATGGCCCCAAAGGGGTTTTTTTAATGCAAGAGACGTTCAGAGATGGTTTGCCGTCGCCTGCCGCTGTGTAGCTACCCTTGTGGCAGTGAGTCCCACAAGTTAATTCTGCACTGTGCAAAATGAGTGCATCTCCTTGCATTCCCCGAATCTCACCATCCCATCGTCAGATTCCACAGGGAACGTTCCTGCAGTCCCCATAACGCACCTTCCTTACCCATGAGACCTCACTCTGGTTCCTTGCATCGCCGAAAGGACGCTAGGAAGACATTCTACCTCCAGAGAAGAACCCCGGCTTGTATTAATGCTCTCGGAATCAATAAAGGATATGCAAAAAAGATAAATTTAAAAGTCTGGATGAATGATTATTTCGAAGCACAACGTAATCTATTACGCTTGAGGACAGAGAATAAAGGAACATCCAGGGAGCAGAGCCCGGGCGACGGCTGAACGTGCAGGCTTCGAGCCTTGCCGTCGTTTATCAAAGAGTTTTGCAGCTCGGGGGGTTCACTTCTGGGGAGCCCAATAAACATCTTACTTTTGAGGGGAACAGGAGCAAAGGATTTCTACCTCTCTGGACAGTCCCTCTTTGCCGTGCACCCACAAAAGACCCAAAGATGCGGCAAAACAAAATATATCTCCCCCGCCTTGCCTGACTGACACACACACATACCCTTTCATAAAAAAACGTCGTCGCTGGTAGTCCGTTCAAATTGCGCGATCAATCTTGCGGTGCGCGAAACCGCCGCTCGCTTTCCCCCCCCGCCACTCCTCCGTATTTCGGGAGGGGCGCCATCCATCTTCTCGGAACCAGGTATATAATTTCTAGTTAGCAGAGCTTTGGCTAAGAAGTCCCTTTTTCATTATGATAACTGAACAGCTTCGAGCGAGAAGACCGTGGCTGGGAAGGCGGCAGAGTCGGCGCGGCGGAGAGTCGGGCTGCTTTCTCCGAGCTCGGGAGACAGCCGGGGCTCCAACGTGCGCTGTAATGCCAGATGAAAGCCTACAGGTCTGTTTGGGTAGAGCTTTGATTTGACGGCAGAAGTGCTAATCAGGGGGTGGGGGCTTGTTCAAGCTGGGGAGGTACCCCTCCGAACCCTGACCCGGAAGGCACGGACTAGCCCAACCTCCCTAGATCTTGGGAGCTAAGCAGGGACAGCCCTGGCCAGTCTTTGGATGGGAAACCATCAAGGAAGTTCAAGGTACCTACACAGAGGCAGGCAATGGGAAGCCACCTCTGTTTGTCTGCCCTGACTGATCTTTTCAGATCTTGGAAGCTAAGGAGAGTTAGCCCTGGTTGCTACTTGGATAGAAGACCATCAAGGAAGTCCAAGACGGGATAAGAACATAAGAATATAAGAGGAAGTTTCTCCTAAATATCAGGGGAAACTTCCTAACTGTAAGAGTGGTTGAGCAGTGGAACAGACTGCCTCGGGAGGTGGTGGATGCTCCTTTGCTGGACGTTTTCAAGCGGAGGCTGGATGACTATCTTTCGGGTATGTTGTAGGTATGTAGGGCTATCTTCCGGCTATGCTCCTACAGAGTGCAGAGGGTTGGACTAGATGACCTGCAAGGTCCCTTCCAACTCTAACATTCTATGATTCTAAGAGAAGCGAATGTTGGGTCAGGCCAATAGCCCCTCCAGTCCAACACTCTGTCACACAGTGGCCAAAAATACCAGGTCCCATCAGGAGGTCCAGCAGTGGGGCCAGGACACAAGAAGGCCTCCCACTGTTGCCCCCCCCAGCACCAAGAACACAGAGCCTCACTTGCCCCAGAGTCCCTATCTATACCTCGTGGCTAATAACCACCAATGGACCTCTGCTCCATATGCTTATCTAATTCCCTGTTGAAGCCATCCATGCTTGTAGCTGCCACCACCTCCTGTGGCAATGAATTCCATGTGTTCATATCTTACACGAAGTCTCTTGGTTGCTGCAGAAAGCTTAATTGCATCAAAATGGAAATCTCCCACTGCCCTAACTTGCAACAGTGGGTTCAACAAAATCTTGGGATCACTACATTATGGAGAAGATTACTGAACATTTGAAGCGATCTGAAATCTACCTCAGATCATTAGGTTTTAATGAGAAATGGCGTCCATTCTTGGAATACGTCTTAACAAACGAGCGACAACCGCACAATCCAATATATCTCACTCTGTTACACTCATAACAGTCACTCTGATCTATCATCACTTTGCTCCTTTTTAGATAGTTAGAATCCTGCAGTGATTAGCCGTGAATTCTTGCCTCGTCTTTTAGACACTATGCACTATACCCATCAACACATTACGAGCATTTCCCATTTTGAAGATAGTTTAATGTTTGGTAGGAAGTGCTTGTTACTGTATGCTTTAATATGCTTATATGTTTACAATGTGGTTAATGGCTCAGATATTCTGAACCGTTGTTGATGTATATCTTTCATTACGTACATCTTCATTTGTTTCTGAATTATTAGTCAACTAGCGGCCAGGCCCATTGCGGCCCCAGATGCAAGGGGCGCTAGCTGGGTCCCTTTCCAAAGCCCCGTCAGGGCGAGGCCACCGCCGTGAAGTTCCCCCTCCCGGCTCCATCCCTTGGCGCCCCAGCAGTGGCCAGTCACGGCTGGCAAGGTGGCGCGCCCAAGGTCCCATCCCTCTGTGGCCGGCTGGCGATGCAAAGTTCCCACCGTCTCCGTCGGCTCCCTCCCTCACTGGGCCGTCTCTGGCCAGTGGCGGCGGGCCCGGCTGCCGCCCCGAAGATCCTTGGCGGCCTCACGTTGTCTAGGGTGGCCGGCATCAGACTGAGCGCGGGAGGCTGACTGCTGGTTGTGTGGGTGGTGTTGAGCCCACGCAGCCAGGCACAGCAGCCAATGGCCAGGGCTCTACGTTTGAGTGGCAGCCCCCGCGGTCAATTGATTCTGCCACGCATTTTTGCCTTATATGGTCAAGCTGGCTGACCACTACTCTTTTATATAATAAGGAAGGATTAAAGTCTTAAAATAAAGAAAAGGAAGTCCAAGTCTGCTACGCAGTGCCAAGCCATGGCAAACCACCTCTGAACGATTCTTGCCTTCAAGGGTGTCAAACTCGCTGGAAATGTGTTATTTAAAGTTTAAAAAATCTTTGTGTTTTTCTGTGTTAAACACAACCTGTGTCTCTAGCTGTGTATTTCCCAACCCAGTCTGAGAAACACATGCAGCAGTCCTGTAGAGAGGAGAACAACTACAATATTTGTTAATTAATAAAGGAAGAGTACAGATATCAAGCAAACAGAAGGGGAAGTCGTAGAAGTAGTGACAGACTTCACGTTCCTGGGATCCCAGATCACTGCAGATGGTGACTGCAGCCATGAAATTAAAAGACGCCTGCTCCTTGGGAGGAAAGCGATGGCAAACCTAAACAGCATGATAAAAAGCAGAGACATCACCCTGCCAACAAAAGTCCACATGGTCAAAGCAATGGTATTCCCCGTAGTAATGTATGGCTGCGAGAGTTGGACTATAAGGAAGGCCGAGCGCCGAAGAATAGATTCTTTTGAACTATGGTGCTGGAGAAGACTCTTGAGAGTCCCTTGGACTGCAAGGAGATCGAATCAGTCAACCCTAAAAGAAATCCACCCTGACTGTTCCCTGGAAGGCCAGATCCTGAAGCTGAAGCTCAAATACTTTGGCCACCAAATGAGAAGGGAGCATTCACTGGAGAAGACTCTGATGCTGGGAAAGACTGAAGGTCAAAGAAGAAGGGGACGGCAAAGGATGAGATGGTTAGACAGTGACATTGATGCAACGAACATGAAATTGAGCAAACTTCAGCGGACAGCAGAAGACAGGAGGGCCTGGTATGGTCTGGTCCATGGGGTCGCGAAGAGTTGGACTCGACTGTGCGACTGAACAACAACAACAACAACACAGATATCAAGGTCTGGAAACCCCTGAATACCCAACAGACTCTTCAAGTGTTACAAAGGGTGACATAGAATTTTACACTCCGTGTAGCGAGCAGAATATTGTTATTGGTTCCATCAAACATCAGCACTCTGACCCGACCGGTCTGATTGGCAGAAAACCTTTTGGGCCAGGCTTTCCCAAGTACAGTTCATTCTACCTTTCACTAGACAAGGGGCGCTTCTCTCTCTCAAACTGTGAAGTTCTAAAAGTATCTATTTGACTTGATATAGACAGAGTGTCTTTGTCCACCATTTAAAATGCAAGGCCACGAGGCCTATCTATGGGTTAGGTTTCAGCAAAATGACGGTATGTTAGCAGCTTTTCATTCTCCCAGCATGCATTTTTAAGCAGTGGCCATTAATGAACCAAAGTTAATACCCGAAGATATGTTTTCTGCTTGTACGGCTAGAATCATAAATGGCACTCAGCATACCTACTAAGTTAACCTGTTAGTCAGTGGCAGAGTACAAAAGCGTTCCGTAAACTGTGCGTAACAACATCTGTGCCCTTTATAAAGTTTATATCTCCGCCACCTGGCATTACCGTTGATGACACACACGTGGCCCGGCCCGACAAGGTCTCATTTCTGTCAGATCCGGCCCTTGTAACAAATGAATTCGACACGCCAGCATGGGATCGCTATACGTCCGCTGCAAATCGACGGCACTTTCCACCCGTCCCCCCACACAAAGAAGCTGCCGAGAAAGACAGGGAAGCTGGGAACGCAAACCCAAAGCAGTCGTGGGGGCAGGACTGCTTGCCGAGGGAGAGCATTTTAATTTTTTTGCAATCAACGGATCTCTCTGGACACATCCGTTTCACTCCAGTCATGCATTAAAACTCCTTGACTAGATACGGCAGCGGCTCAGGGCGGAGGGCTGCCTTCCCACGCAAAGCCGTCCGAAGTGTTCTAACGCCCCCCCCGAGAAGAGCGGGTTCAAGTCCCGACCTGCCCTTCCGCATTCCCACATCCAAAGCCGGCGATCCGAATGTCCCTCAAACGCTAAGGACTTGACTGAGCCAGACTTAGTTGGCCCCTCTCCCCAGCCTGGCTCAACGCGACGATTGTGGTGTGCATCACAAACAGCCCTCTGTCAGGGCTGCCAATCTCCAGGGGGTGGCTGGAGATTTTCTAGGATTACAACCGCTCTCCGAGCTACGGGGAGCAGTTCCCTTGGAGAAAGCGGCACCTTCGGAGGGTGGACTGTATGTCACTGTACCTAGCTTCCCCTCCCCAAATCAGCCCTGCCCTCCCCAAACTCCACCCCCCCAAATTTCCCAACCCAGAAGTGGCAACCCTAACCTTTTGCACAAGTCGTTACCAACGATCCCTCTAAGCTGTGGTATCCTGTGAGCAAAAATTCTACTTTCTGAGCTTCCGGCAATAAAGTTGTGAGCAGATGATTTGGCTGCTGTATAAATTAGTTTGCTCTGGAGCCATCCCTTCCTGAGCTAGGACAAAAATGTGTGCGCCGGAGGCTAAAAAAACTGTAAGCTAGCTCACACTAACCCAGCTTAGAGGGAGCACTGGTCGTTACAATGCTCACAGATCAAAGCCACTGTCAGTTTAGTCCCCCTGTCCCATCAGTCAGTGTCAAATGGGCTCGGGGCAGTTATTCAAAGCATGCAACTTTAAATTACTGCCACTTTTAAAAAAGAATCGGGAGATGGAATGCTAGAGATCTTGTGCCATGTACTGGCAAACAGCCTGGCCCACAGAAGACCACCCTTGTCCAAAATCTCACCTCCGCTTTCCAGCACTGTGGCCCACTGGGAGAGGCCCAAGGCAAACCATACCCCCTCAGCCTCAGTCCCTGGTCTGCAGTATGGCGACACAGGCCTACATTGCAGGGCTGGTGTGTGTCAAACCTTTTGAATACTTGAAAGGCACTACCAAAACACAAAGTATTACAGTTCTGGTCACCACACCTCAGAAAGGATATTATAGCATTGGAAAAAGTGCAGAAAAAAGGGCAACAAGAATGATAAAAGGGTTGGAACACTTTCCCTATGAAGAAAGGTGAAAGTGCTTGGGGCTCTTTAGCTTGGAGAAACAATGGCTGAGGGGTGACATGATCGAGGTTTACAAGATTATGCATGGGATTGAGCAGGTTGAGAAAGAAGTCCTTTTCTCCCTTTCTCACAATACAAGAACTCGTGGGCACTCAATAAAATTGCTGAGCAGTCAGGTTAGAACAGATAAAAGGAAGTCCTTTGGGTGAAGAACACTTGGAATTCACTGCCACAGGAGGTGGTGGCAGCTACAAGCATGGACGGCTTCAAGAGGGAATTAGATAAGCATACAGAGCAGAAGTCCATCTGTGGCTATTAGCCACAAGGTATAGGTGGGAACTCTCAGGCTGGGGCAAGGGATGCTCTGTATTCTTGGTGCTTGGAGGGGGTCATGTTCTTATGTTCTTATGACAATCTGGACAAGGCGGGGCAGGAGCATTGGTAGTGCTCGGTAGGATCTAGGCACTGCGATAGGGGGGTGGCAGGTGGGTTTGGACAGTTGAAAGAGGTGGAAGAAAAGACCCAGAGCAGCGAGGGGCAGCGAGAACGCCCAGACGAGCGGCCTTTCGTCCAGCCGTTTCGCCAGGCAGTTTTAGACAAAGTTTCGAGCCAGCGAGGAAAGAGTGCAAAAGTACCGCTCTGTACGTGAGAACCGAAGCTTGCCTTTTGCATTTAGAGCGGCAGCGAGAATGCCCAGCGGAGCAAACTTCCGTCCAGAAATTTCATCCAGAAATTTCCACGAGAGGTTTCGAGCCAACAAAGAGACAGTTGAAAACATCTCAAGACGGGGTCGCCGTGGTTGTCTGTTTTTAGGAGGAGGAAACAGCAAGAGTCCAAGGTGGCACCTTAAAGACTAAAAAACTGTGACAGGGGAGGGACTCCTGTGAGCCACCGCTCACTCTGTGCGTCACTGACTCATGAACGCTCATCCCTTCCCACGAATTTTGTTAGTCTTTAAGGCACTACTGGAATTTTGCTCTTTTCTACTGCAAGGTGTAGTTCTGTATGTGAGAACTGAAGCGTGCCTTTTGCTTTTAGAGAACCCCGAGATCCTCTTGTGGCCTCTTTATGTCGCCATTTGATACACAGGGTAAAGACGCCTTGTGTGGGGGGGGACACACTCTGAAATCATGGAGAAGTTTGGAGAAGCAGGGAGGGGGGGGCTGCAAGCCTTTGCACAAGGCCCTCGAGCTTGAATGCCCCCCAGCCCCGAGGGGCAGCAGCAGGTTCACCGAGGAGTCAAAGGCGGCATCGGGCGGTGGCTTCAGAGGCAGCCTCCCCTCTGGCCGGGGGGCGGAAGATTCCGGAGCCCCACCGGCACGCAAGCATCCGTCCCGCACCTGCCGCCCGCTTCCGCGCGCCGAGGCCTGTTCCCCGTCATAACGGATAAACTCCTGCAGGCTTCATGTTTGGCTGCGTTTTTGTCAGATTACAGGGAGCTCATCTGCCGGGTTTTATGGTCAGTGAGTCGCGAAACGGAAGCATTGTGTTTGTGAACGAGTTGACAAGTGGGATTGAGAAGGCCGCTGAGGCGACCGCCAGCGTCAGAGGAGATTTATGCGCGCCACCACCACCCTCCCCGCACAGACACACACAAACAGCCCCACAAAATGTTTTTAGGATTCCATCACCCCGCCTGCCGGATTACCCTCCGCCGCCCGTGTCGCCGCCACAGAGCCGGAAGCCGGGCCCCAGACAATGGCATCTGCCCTGTGGCGTGCCCGGGCATCTGGGAGAGAGGCTTGAGTCATGGCGAGGCCGGGACTTCCATCCCACCTTCGGGGCGAGCTGAAATTTCAACAAAGGTCTCGCCTCCCTTGTGCCTCGTCAGCGGCGTTTGGACAGAGCTGATGTTCTCAGGAATGTGGGTCGGCAGCTGGGATGGTCCCTGCGCACAGGGAGTGGGTTGGTGACAGGAGCGTTGGACTGGATGGGCCACCGGCCTGATCCAACAGCGGCTTCTCTTATGTTCTCATGTTCAGAAGCTAAGCAGGGTCGGTACTTGGAAGGAAGACCAGCAAGGAAGGCTCTGCAGAGGAAGGCAACGGCCAACCACCTCTGCTTCTCACTTCCTGGAAAGGCCCTTCCTGGGATCTTCATAAGTCACCTGCGATGTGTTGGCACTTTATACACCCAAAAAGTGGAAGGGGGGGTTCCCCATTCACTACCATACTGAGGATCTTCCTGGGAATGACTCTTGTTTTTCCCCCAATGTATTTTTCTTTCAGACTCCATTCCTCTTGGGAATTTTCAGCACCGACCTCCCAATATATTGTATTTATTCATTTGGAACGTTTGCATGCTGCCTCTCAAAGAACCCGTTCATGGTGTCTTACAAAACAAAAATAATGATTTAAAAAAAAACATTAAAAGATATTCATTAAAATCCAACATGAGGAAAAGCCCCGGCCCAGTATCAAAACACAGATCATAAAAAAACAATCCACAGACAGCGTAAAACCACAGTTTCTGGGCTAAAACAGGGCTGTTGTTTTTTTTAAAAAATCAAGCCTTTAATTAAAATATCTGCAGTCCATGTGAAGCATTTGGACATGCATTTGGACAATCAGGGCCATGGAAAAGGTATTTTTCAAAATAAGTACATAAAAACATAAGAGAAGCCAATGTTGGATCAGGCCAATGGCCCATCTAGTCCAACACTCTGTGTTACACAGTGGCCAGAAATACCAGGGGCCATCAGGAGGTCCAGCAGTGGGGCCAGGACACTAGAAGCCCTCCCACTGTTGACCCCCCCCCAGCACCGAGAATACAGAGCATCTCTTGCCCCAGAGTCCCTACCTATACCCTGTGGCTAACAGCCACTGATGGACCTCTGCTCCATATGTTTATCTAATTCCCGCTTGAAGCCGTCCATGCTTGTACCTGCCACCACCTCCTGTGGCAGTGAATTCCCTGCGTTAATCACTCTTTGGGTGAAGAAGGACTTCCTTTTATCCATTCTAACCCGAACGCTCAGCGATTTTGTGGACTGCCCACGAGTTCTTGTATTGTGAGAAAGGGAGAAAAGGACTTCTTTCTCAAGGCTTGGCCACGGTCTGGTACTAATGCCCGGCGCTGGCAGTTGACACTCTCAGAGCTAGGAATGGGGAGTGAAGAGCCGGACACGGCGATGATGATCCAATGCATCTTTTTTCGGTTCCAGCAACTGTGATGCTAAATAATTGGTGCGGCTGAACGGTAAAGTACGAGCTGTCAGACGCAACCATTGAAACAAGAAGGATTTCCAGCTCTCTCAAGTGCGGTTTTAATGCCTTCGCATCGGTCAGGACTCTTAACGCTATGAGAGGAAGGCGCCTCCAAAGGCCGAGTGATGATTAATCCGCAATAAGCGAGGATCACGGGCCCGCCAGAGAAAGGGGGGGGGGTGTCTTGGCAGGTCTGAAAGTTGCCTGTGAATCAATACGGAGCAAGTAAATGGGGGGGGGGCGGCGCGCACCCCACTGCAGACACAATTAAGAGGCGCACAAATGAAGAGATCTGAAAGCACATTTTCAAAGACCTTCCTGCAAGACCGGGAAGACCGGGCTTGAGTTCTGAACAAGCGCTCATTTGCTGTGTCAGCAAGGGAACGACGATCGACAGCCGTCCGGGCTCTCTCTGCTGTGGCCCCGGCCTTGTGGAGTGGCCTGTCTCAGGAGGTCAGAAACTTGGTTCCCGCGCTTCTGCCGTTCAGCAAACTGTGTAGGACAGAACTGTTCCGGGAGGCACTTCTATGAAGGGAGTAATGAAACAGAGGGGCGCTTTTGGAGTAGTGGTTAAGTGCGCGGACTCTAATCTGGGAGAACCGGGTTTGATTCCCCACTCCTCCACTTGCACCTGCTGGATGACCTTGGGCAAGCCATAGTTCTGTCAGGGCTGTTCTTGAAAAAGAGCAGTTTCTGTCAGAGCTCTCTCAGCCCCACCTACCTCACAGGGTGTCCATTGTGGAGAGGGGAAGGGAAGGGAGCTTGTAAGCCGCTCTGGGACTCCCTTGTGAAGGGCGGGGTATAAATCTAAACTCTTCTTCTTCTTCTTCTTCTTCTTCTGTCTGTGGAATGGCTTGCAGTGTATTTCACTGTTTATTGTGGGGGGTCCCCCGGCCTTTTTGACCCCCGTGGGCACCTTCGGAACTGTGACATAGGGCGGTGGGTGCAATCACAACATGGATGCCACGGGAGGGGGGTGGAGCCAATCACAAAATGTCAGGGCGCAAGGTTGTTGGTAACTCTTAAGAGTATCTCTGCAAGATTTCAGGCAAAACCTGGGCTTTAACGCGAAGCTTTTAAATCTGCACAGAAGATCAGAAGCCTTGCTGGTTAAAAGAGCCAGTGTGGTGTAGCGGCTGAGGGTGGCAGACTCTGATCTGGGAGAACCGAGTTTGATTCCCCACTCCTCCACTAACAGCTGCTGGATGACCTTGGGCAAGCCATAGTTCTGTCACGAGCTGTCCTTGAAAAAGAGCAGTTTCTGTCAGAGCTCCCTCAGCCCCACCTACCTCCCAGGGTGTCTGCTGTGGGGAGGGGAAGGGAAAGGAGTTTGTAAGCCGCTCTGAGACTCTGAGTGAAGGGCAGGGTATAAATCCAATCTCCTCCTCCTCCTCCTCCTCCTCCTCCTCTTCTTCTTCTTCCTCACGAGGTGACTATTGTGGGGGGAGGAAGGGAATACGATTCTAAGCCGCTTTGAGATTCCTTAGGTTAGAGAAAAGCATGGTATAAAACCCAACTCCTCCTCCTCCTTGGAGTCTTGGGAGTCTCAGAGGGGCTTACAATCTCCTTTCCCTTCCTCTCCACAACAGACATCCTGGGAGGCAGGTGGGGCTGAGAGAGCTCTTGACAGAACTGCCCTTGAGAGAACAGCTCTGAGAGAACTTGTAACTGTCCCAAGGCCACACCAAACTAGAGGCAAGTGCAGAGTATGGCCACCGCCAGCCCGGCCACTCACAGGGAGCCCACGTGCTGTGGAGATTAGACTGTCAGACTAGGAAGGAGGAGGAGAAGAAGAAGAGGAGGAAGAGGAGGAGATCGGATTTATACCCCAACCTTGACTACCCGAAGGAGTCTCAGAGCGGCTTACAATCTCCTTTCCCTTCCCCTCCCCACAACAGGCACCCGGTGAGGTAGGTGGGGCTGAGAGAGCTCTCTCGAGGACTGCTCCTGAAAGAACAGCTCTGAAGGAACTTGTAACTGACCCAAGGTCACTCCAGCAGCTGCACATGGAGGCGTGGGGAATCAAACCTGGTTCTCCCGGGTTAGAGTCCACGCTCCTCACCACTACACTGAACTGGCTAAAAGCGAACCTAGGCCCCCCACACACACACTTTCTAAAAGCAGTTGGTAAGCACCAGAAAATATGTTGGTGGGCGTCACGGCACCCATGACCGCCATGTTGGGGACCCCTGGTTTATTCTATGGTTTCACCTTGCTTTTCCCACATTGTGTTCTTTGCAATTCCATTCTGTGCTTTTCCCACATTGTTTTCTTTGCAATTCCATTCTGTGCTTTTCCCACATTGTGTTCTTTGCAATTCCATTCTGTGCTTTTCCCACATTGTGTTCTTTGCAATTCCATTCTGTGCTTTTCCCACATTGTGTTCTTTGCAATTCCATTCTGTGCTTTTCCCACATTGTTTTCTTTGCAATCCCATTCATGTCTGACGCTTTCTGGCCGTCGTTTCTAACTTCTGCGGTCCTGGTCCTACTGCGCTGCATGTTCCACGTTTCACGCTCTTTGACCGCACTGCCTCCCACCGTACAATCCGCCCGGCCTCTCAGCGAGAAAGACGGGCTATAAACAGAGTGAATAAATGAAACGAACTAGCAAGAGGAGCAGCGAACGACTAGGACTGAGCCTGAAATGGAGGACGACCTGAAGCCTTCAGAAATTCGGCCGCGCCTTTTGTTTGCAGAACAAGTTTCAAACCCTCATGATTGTGGGGTTAGCCCCCTTCCCCCCTAAGCCAGGACCCCGGCATTTCCTGCTGCCACCACACAGCTCCTTACTGAAAGGCGTCAAATTTGGCAATGAACTGAAAAGCACGGAAATTGAAAAGAGCCGCACACGAAACATGGTTTCAGAGGGTAGGGGTGGTCTGTAGCAAAGCAGGCGCATTCGGGTCCAGTATCTTCCACAGGTCACGGGTCGCTCCTCAGATGAAGCTCTTTTGAGAAACGGGAGAAAGAAGGTCGACACGCCCCGTCAGAACAGAACATTAATGATACGGCTGTGCCTTCTGAAAACAGAACGTTTATTATACGGCTGTGCCTTCTATCAGGCAAGGTGGGGGTTAAACGGTTGGACTTTATTTTGGAATCGTGTGCCTGGTCACGAGACATCGGGCTGTATACATAGTGTCTTTAAACCTACGTTGCCTTTGTGTTCCACTTTTTGAGACTGTGCCTCCTTGTAATGTTTTTGCATGAAGAAAACTATGGAGAAAGAGATTTTTTTTTTTTTATAATAATTCATGTTTTGTACAGTACTTGGGTGGGGTCCTTTATGGTGAGCTGTCATAGGTGCTGGTCTATTTGTGGTTGCACCTGAAAGACCAACAACGAAAGCTTTTGATACAGTTCCTCATCAAAGGCTCCTAAGTAAGCTCAATAGTCATGGGATAAAAGGACAAGTCCTCTTGTGGATCAAAAACTGGCTTATAAATAGGAAACAGAGAGTGAGTATAAATGGGAAACTTTCCCAGTGGAAGGTGGTAAGCAGTGGGGTACCACAGGGGTCGGTAGTCGGTCCGATGCTTTTTAACTTGTTTATTAACGATTTGGAATTGGGAGTAAGCAGTGAAGTGGCTAAATTTGCAGATGACACAAAGTTGTTCCAGGTGGTGAAAACTAGGGAGGATTGTGAGGCACTCCAAAAGAATCTGTCGAGGATAGGTGAGTGGGCGTCAACGTGGCAAATGGGGTTCAATGTGGCCAAGTGCAAAGTGATGCACATTGGAGCCAAAAATCCTACATATAAATACACGTTGATGGGGTCTGAACTGGCAGAGACGGACCAAGAGAGAGATCTTGGAGTTGTATTGGATAACTCAATGAAAATGTCTAGACAGTGTGTAGCTGCAATAAAGAAGGCCAACGCTATGCTGGGGATTATTAGGAAGGGAATTGAAAACAAATCTGCCAGTATCATCATGCCCCTGTGTAAATCATTGGTGCGACCTCATTTGGAATACCGTGCACAGTTCTGGTTGCCACATCTCAAAAAGGATATTATAGCATTGGAAAAAGTGCAGAGAAGGGCAACTAGAATGATAAAAGGGTTGGAACACCTTCCCTATGAAGAAAGGTTAAAATGCTTGGGGCTCTTTAGCTTGGAGAAACGACGGCTGAGGGGTGACATGATCGAGGTTTATAAGATTATGAATGGGATTGAGCAGGTTGAGAAAGAAGTACTTTTCTCCCTTTCTCACAATACAAGAACTCCTTGTGGGCACTCCATGAAATTGCTGAGCAGTCGGGTTAGAACGGATAAAAGGAAATACTTCTTCACCCAAAGAGTGATTAACATATGGAATTCTCTGCCACAGGAGGTGGTGGCAGCTACAAGCATGGACAGTTTCAAGAGGGAATTAGATAAACATATGGAGCAGAAGTCCATCAGTGGCTATTAGCCACAGGGTATAGATGGGAACTCTCAATCTGGGGCAGGTGATGCCCTCTATTCTTGGTGCTGGAGGGGGCAGCAGTGGGAGGGCTTCTAGTGTCCTGGCCCCACTGCTGGACCTCCTGATGGCCCCTGGTATTTTTGGCCACTGTGTGACAAGAGCGTTGGACTAGATGGGCCATTGGCCTGATCCAACATTGGCTTCTCTTATGTTCTCTTATGTTCTTATGAAAGGCACTTGGACTCTCCAAAGCTCATACCCCATTTTTTTTTGTTGGTCTCTACAGGGCTGCAGTGGCTCAAGTGGTTAAGACACTGAACTGCAGACCGGAAGGTTGGTAGTTCGAGACCCGAGTGCCGCATGACGGAGTGAGCTCCCGTCTCTGGCCCCAGCTCCTGCCAACCTAGCAGTCCGAAAGCAAGAAATTGCAAGTAGATAAATAGGTACCACTTCGGTGGGAAGGGAACAGCGTTCCGTGCGCCTTGGCATCTAGTCATGCCGGCCACGTGACCATGGAAAACGTCTTTGGACAGCGCTGGCTCTTCGGCTTGGGAATGGAGATGAGCATTGCATCCCTAGAGTCGGATTCGACTGGCTTTCGAGCACGGGAAACCTTTACCTCAAGGTGCTTCTGGATTTGAAACTGGACATACGACACAGCATGAGATCTATTTGAAGGCAAAGACGGGAGCTCTCTTGGAGAAGAACTGCAGACTCAGCAGGCAGAGGTGGCCCGTTTCTGCTCTGGGAACACGCCCCCCCCGCTACCTGCGACGCGAGAGGCTCCGTCCAGGGAAAGCAATTCTATTAGAGGTTTGTTAACTCAATTATGAAAGTAGTTTGTGATGCTTTTTAATTAACTTGTTCTGTATGCCTGATGGACCATGGGGTTGCCGGCATATGCCAGATGAGACGCTCAAAAAAGAGGGGGGGACGACGGCACCATGGTGTGAAATTGGGATATCGAGGGAGTCAAGCGGGGAGGGTGGGGCGGGAGAGACCGAGGTGGAGAGAGGAGAGCACAGTCCGCTGGGATTTCTCTGACGCAAGCTTTGCTGGAAGAAAACAAAAATCGGGGACGATCCAGAGGGATGCCAAGGGAAGAAAACAGGGAAGGGCTTTGAGGACTGGACCGCTGTTCTCCACAAGTCTTTCCCTGGTGGCCTTTCCCAGAAATTCTGCTTGGCAGATCTGCGTAAGAAGCCGTTGTGTTTGCAGCCAGGGTAAGCCAGAGCCGCTTGCGGTACGGCGTATATGCACTGGGAGTGACAGGGAGCTTGCTAAAATGGACTGTGCGCCAAGAGACCTCTCCGTGGGCTTACAGAAGGAGCCCTGCTGGTTCATCGGAGAAACAAAATCCACCCAGGGCTAAGCAAAGCAACACATTCACTCAAATGGAGTGAGGGGGGAATGATAAAAGATCGTGTTTTGAAGTTCACCGAGGCTAGTTCCATGCGGGGACTGTACTTTATGTTTTGTGTGGTGGTTAAGGGTGCGGACTCTAATCTGGGAGAAGCGGATTTGATTCCCCGCTCCTCCACATGCAGCTGCTGGTGTGACTTTGGGTCAGTCACAAGTTCTCTCAGACCTGTTCTCGCAAGGGCAGTTCTCGAGAGAGCTCATTCAGCCCCGCCGACCTCACAGGGTGCCTGTTGTGGGGAGGGGAAGAGAAAGGACATTGTGAGCCACTCTGAGAATCCTTCGGGTAGTGAAGGGCGGGGTATAAATCCAGTCTCCTCCTCCTCCTCTTCTTCAATGGAGTATGCATTGTACGCTGAATCGCCACTTGTGCCATGCAAGCTCGCTGGGTATCCTTGGGCCAATCACGCACTCTTGGCCTCACCCACCTCACAGGGTGGTTGTGAAGATAAATCAGAGGAGGGGAGAATCACGTAAGCTGCTTTGGGTCCCCTTTGGGAGAGCAGGGTGGAATATAAACGAAGCGAATAAATAAATAGTCCCTTTGTTGTTGCGGAGATATATGGGGAAAGGCAGACCTTCACAGAGAAAAGGGCCAGAGACTCACTTTTGATAAAATGAAAGCTGGGAATATTATTTTGGTCAGGTCACGGTAACGTTATAATGCTGTGGTGAAATGTTGTCTTTTTTTTTTAAAGTCCCCTTCCCCAAAATAGTGTGTGGGGGGAGGGCGTGGTGGCCGGGGCAGGGGTTGCGGCAAGGAAAATGGAAACAATGCAGTCGAGACCGGCAAGAATGTGCGGCTTCCCGTCCACTCGGCATGCACTCATGCTTTGACCACGATCATTCCAAAATGACTGTACCAAACCAGGTTGGGAAAGATTTCAGACAAGTGGGAGAAAACATGGAAAGAAGATAGTTAGGGGGCGTTGTTCCATGGCAAAAGGTAAAGGTTTCCCTTACTCGAAAGCTAGTTGAATCCGACTCTAGGGTTGCGGTGCTCACCTCCGTTTCCAAGCCGAAGAGCCAGTGCTGTCCAAAGATGGTTACCGTGGTCATGTGGCCGGCATGACTAGACGCTGAGGCGCACAAAACGCTGTTACCTTCCCGCCGAAGTGGTACCTATTTATCTACTTGCACATTCTTGCTTTTGGACTGCTAGGTTGGCAGGAGCTGGGGCCAGAGACGGGAGCTCACTCCGTCATGCGGCACTTGGGTCTCGAACTGCCAACCTTCCGGTCTGCAGCTCAGCGCCTTAACCTCTGAGCCACCACGGCCCCACGTTCCGTGGTATCCCTCCCCGAAAGGCCCTGCTGTAGTTTAGACGCCAAAGTGGAGCCGAACCTCCACGTGGAAATATCCCAGGACTCGCCCTCTCCCGAATCTTTTCGTTTAGCATTCGGCCAGAAGAAGAGCTCTGGTGAACTCAAAAATGGGCCCACTTAGCTGGCCTTTAGCAAGGTGTTACGTGGCTGTCCCCCCCACCCCTTTGCACTCTGGGAAGATTCCAAAGCACAAAGGTCGAGGAGGGGGGCACCCCCCCTTCAAGCAGCAGCTGCAAAATTCCCGCAGATCCCAACAGAAAAGAGCGCCGCCCCCCCCACACACCTCGACCCACTGGCTTCCCTTGCTCAGTTTTATGTTCCTCGGCAGCATCTGCTTTGGCAGATCTTCGCCTCGGGAGCGCGAGAGAGACCAGCTTGCTTTTCTCCCAAATACCTGCCGCAGATGGCATGAGGGATGCAACAGCCCAGTGCAGAGAGCGAGAGAAACCTTCGGCTCCCGCGCTGCCGGGAAGAGAACGGTACGCTCGCAATGTGTGAAGTCTGATTGAGAGACAGAAAACTGCGCTCACTGTTGTGGCTGCCCGGCGTCGTGGTTAAGCGCGCGGACTCTAATCTGGGGGAACCGGGTTCGATCCCCCACCCCTCCCCTTGCAGCTGCTGGATGACCTTGGGCAAGCCGTAGTTGTTTCAGAGCTGTTCTCTCAGGAGCAGTCCTCGAAAGAGCTCTCTCGGCCCCACCTACCTCACAGGGGGTGTCTGTTGTGGGGAGGGGAAGGGAAAAGGAGTTTGTAAGCTGCTCTGAGACCCCGAGTGAAGGATGAGCTATAAATCCAATCTCTTCTTCTCTTCTCTTCTTCTCCTTGAAGCAGGATCCAGCGTTTTACTTTCCCCCCAACTGAGTGAAGATTCACAGCCCAAACTAGAAACCTAAGACCTAGATTTTAAAAATTCAACAAGTTTCTAGTCCTTATTGTCGGGGAACACACATAAACACAGGTATGAAGCTGCCTTATGCAGAGTCAGACAATCATTCTGTCTAGATCAGTATTGCGTACTCAGACCGGTCCTTCTCTCCATCTACCGCCTGGTCCTTTTGACTGCAGATACTGTGGGTTGATGGTGTTTAGTCACGCCGGCCACATGACCACGGAAATGACTTCGGACAGCGCTGGCTCTTCGGCTTGGAAACGGAGATGAGCACCGCAACCCTAGAGTCGGATTCAACTGGCTTTCGAGCAAGGGAAGCTTTACCTTTACTGTGGGTTGAACCTGGGGACCTTCTGCCGGCAGAAGCCCCCCGCCCCCCGTGTCACAGACCCCCTACCACAAAACACAGACGGGGGCGGCAGGTCTTGAAGAACCAAACATTTTAAGTTTACAGTGCCCAGAAAGAGGACGTGCTTCAGGGTCCTCTCTAGCGCTCACTGCCTTCACTTCCCAGCTTGGGTAGAGGTCTCACAGTCGCCGCACCCAGCAATTTCCTTCTTCACTCATCTCTCCTACCCCAAAGCATGACTTTGAGTGCCCGGGAAACTGGACTCTTGGCAGCAAATCTGCAGGCCACTTGGCATTTCAACCAATGCTGCACGCTGCCCTGATCCGAACCGGGCTCTGCCGCCACTTTGAGACCATGCTGAGGGTGTGGCCAGATGGCCACTCCAGGTGCCGGCAGCTGCTTTTCAGGTGCACCCTCAGCCAAGCTTCTCTGTCTTTGGTCATAAGAACATAAGAGAAGCCAGTGTTGAATCAGGCCAGTGGCCCATCTAATCCAACACTCTGTCATACAGCGTCCAAAAATACCAGGTGCCATCAGGAGGTCCAGCAGTGGGGCCAGGACACTAGAAGCCCCTCCCACTGCTGCCCCCTCCAGCACCAAGAATAGAGTGCATCACCTGCCCCAGACTGAGAGTTCCCATCTATACCCTGTGGCTAATAGCCACTGATGGACTTCTGCTCCATATGTTTATCCAATTCCCTCTTGAGACTGGTCCATGCTTGTAGCTGCCACCACCTCCTGTGGCAGTGAATTCCATATGTTCATCACTCTTTGGGTGAAGAAGTACTTCCTTTTATCTGTTCTAACCCGACTGCTCAGCAATTTCATGGAGTGCCCACGAGTTCTTGTATTGTGAGAAAGGGAGAAAAGGACTTCTTTCTCAACCTGCTCAATCCCATTCATAATCTTACAAACCTCGATCATGTCACCCCTCAGCCGTCGTTTCTCCAAGCTGAAGAGCCCCAAGCGTTTTAACCTTTCTTCATAGGGAAGGTGTTCCAACCCTTTTATCATTCTAGTTGCCCTTCTCTGCACTTTTTCCAGTGCTATAATATCCTTTTTGAGATGTGGCGACCAGAACTGTACACAGTATTCCAAATGAGGTCGCACCAATGATTTATACAGGGGCATGATGATACTGGCTGATTTGTTTTCAACTCCCTTCCTAATAATCCCCAGCTTAGCATTCGCGTCTTCCGTGCCCAAGAAGTGATTCAGTCTCACGCAGCCAGGGCCATGTAGTGCTGCCTGGCTAGCCCCTCCGTCGTCTCGTGGCGCGAGGGTCCCCCGCTGGGAGGGCCCCCCCCGCGACACCAGAGGGCGTTCAAGGCGGGGCTCAGGTGTGCCATGGCGGGGGCGAGGAAGGGGCGCTCCCAAAGTGATTCCCGCAGCCCTGGAAGCGGCGAACAAAAACAGGAGCGCGCTGCGCCTCGACGAATTTTTCCAAAGCGAAAGTGTTTTGAGCGTGCTCAGCGGAGCCGTTAAAAAAGACTGGAGCGAGCATCTTCCATTAACGTTACGACCGTGAAATATGACAATAAAATGATAGCCGTATGGTCGCAGATTTGCGGCCCGCCGAGTTGCCAGGGGTTTATCCTCACTCAAACGTGCAGAGAGCTGTAAAATGTTTACAGAAAGGGTCGTTTGCCACCATAAAATCCTCTTTTCTCTCCTAAACAAGGCTGAGTGGAGTCATTTACAAACCCCAGAATGTTCATCGGGGGAGAGGGGAACATCTGTTCTCTCCAGGAGCCCGCAGTGATCTTCTCGAACAAATTAACTAAAATGGGTGCTTTCTAATTAAATTAGCACTCGATTGGAAGGGCCCCCGCCTTGGTGCACTTGGTTACAATTAGCACGGGGAGGACCGTTCGCTCTCCGGCGCAAGCTATTTAACTGGAAGGTGAAATATGGAAAGGCACATTACCTGCGGACGATTACCGAAGCGACGGGAGCCTACGGGCTTACGGGAACCCTGGGAGGCGAGGGAACTGACCCCGCTCCCCTTCCCCCCCAAGGGGAAAGAGCGAATGGCATGGGGGGGTCCGGAGTAAAGGACACGACAGCTACCTTGGAGGAATGAGAGCTCCTTGGAACCATCTCCCAGACATGGGAAGCTTCTGCAGACAGATCAGGAAGGGTCACGAAGAAGGCCAGGAGCCGCAGCAGCTAAGGAGAACCTCCAGGCTGAGAGGCAGTCTATCCCTTTCTCCCACAGGTTGGGAACAAAGAGCCAGAGAAGGCCGGGCTGCTGCCCTGATGCCCAGCTTATAACACACCCGGACGCTTCACGACGGAAACCAGACGCTGGGCTAGATGAGTCCGTGGTTCAAGACAACGACCCCCTGCTGGGTAACCTCCCCTCCCCGAGCGATTTAGTTGCGAAACAATCCAAATTCCCTATTGGCCGAAGCTTGCAGGAAGTGAGGTTACCGCTGAGAGAATCCCCTCTCTCTGGCATCCTTTCCACCAGCGCCAAATCTGTCGCCCTACCTCCCTGCAGCCCACTCAGCGACTGAGCAGTACCAAGCCGACAGGCAAAACCCACGGCATTCCGGCAGCTCCCGCAATCCGTGGATTAACTGAGACCAGAAGTCAAACCAGAGTGTTGGTTCAGGAACTGCTTCCCTGGGGTTGAGATCGAGATTCAAAGTGGTGGCGTGGAGGGGCGCTTAGCCTCAAGTTGAGGAGAGGCGGGTCTCCCTGGGAAGGGCAAGCGGCTCGGCCAACGCCCCAACAGTTCAGCCCCGCCATCAGGGTGGGGAGCCCGACATCTGATGTGCCACCCTCCTTTCCAGAAGATCTCCGCTGCCCACCACTCACAAAATGGGAGGTGGTGGGCTCTCCTTCTCTGGAGGTTTTCAGACAGAGGCTAGGTGGCCACCTGACAGCAATGCAGATTCTGTGAACTTAGGCAGATCATGAGAAGGGAGGGCAGGAAGGGTTGCCTTCAGTGCTTAGTTCTTGTGGCCCTTTCTTACACGCCCAGGGAAATGCCGATGGCCACTTTGGGGTCAGGAAGCCATTTTTCTCCAGGCCAAGTTTGGCCGGGGATCCTGGAGGATTTTTGCCATCTCCTGGGCACAGAGGAGGGGGGTCACTGGGGGTGTGGGAGGTAGGGTTGCCAAGCGTTACCTCGGAAGCAGCGGGGGAGTCCTGTGTCTCGTCCGGGAGTCTTGCCCGGAAGTGACGTAATCACGCAGAGCACGTCGCTGGCTGACGCTCTAGCAATCAGCCTGGAAACTCTATGGTGCCATAGAGTTTTCAGGCTGATTGCTAGAGCATCAGCCAGCAACGTGCTCGGTGCGATTACGTCACCCGAAGGTGACGTAATCACGCCGGGCACGTTGGCCTGAACCGGGCACTCTGAGGGCGGGGTTCCCCCCACTGGTCATTTCTGGACCGACAGATTGAGGGACCCTTTTAACGGGGGAATCTCCACCCTCCCGGGGAACCTGGGCAGCCCTAATGGGAGGGGGGGTATTTGTGAATTTCCTGCATTGTGCAGGGGGGTTGGACTAGCTGACCCTGGAGATCCCTTCCAACTCTATGATTCTATGATGCTTATCTTAAGTTACACAGTGAAGCTCCTTGCGTCACGGTGGCTGCGGCCACCAAAGCCACAAATTCAAAAATCTGCACAGTCAATCAAATCTCCGGTGGCCAATCAGAAGCTTTGCTGGGAAAAAGCACCGCCAGGTCCTGCCCACTTTCTAGAAATACCTGAAGGGCACCGGGGGTGGTGTTGGCAGGCACCCTGGCACTCACGGGTCCCACGGTGGGGACTTTTGCCCCAGGTGCACCTTAAGAAGGAGGGGAGGAGAAAAACGCAGGGAGGGAAAGCCAAGGGGACCGTCGGCAGCTGCGGGACCACTCGGCCTCCGAGCAGATTTCTGTTCCCTTCACGGCACTCTCTGTGTCACGCTGAACAGATGGAATAAAATCAGGGAAAAGAAGGTGCTACAAAATTCGATTGGCCACCCTAAGTATCTATTTTTCATTGAACAATTTTCGGGGGGAAGCTGCATTTCTCATCAAGGATACAGACCCCTGGGAGAGAGCGAACGGGGTGCAGCGTAACGCCCCCGCCTCACCTCCCATGGGGAGACCCGGCCTTCATTCCCAGACTGGGCAAACCCCCTGCAAATGGGCCCCTGCCCTCTCCGCGCCCCGTTTCAGCTTTCAGCTAATCACTCCCCTGAAATATGTCGTCGAAGGCTTTCACGGCCGGAGTTCATTAGTTGTTGTAGATTTTCCGGGTTGTGTGGCCGTGGTCTTGGCCACACAAGACCACCATGGCCACACAACCCAGGAAATCTACAGCAATTAACTCCCCTGAAATATTTCCCACTATTTAACACTCACATGAGCGCGCAGGAAGCTGCCCTATACTGAATCGGCCCATCCAAGTCAGTCCTGTCCCACGCTCCCTCTGAGCTGCGGAGCCTTGTGAGCACAAATTCTACTTTGCAAGCCACTGGCACTGAAGTTGTGAGCGGGCGATTTGGCTGTGGCGTAAATGAGTTGGCTCTGGAGCCCTCCTTTCCTGAGCTGAGACAAAAATGTGTGAGCCGGAGGCTAAAAAACTGTGAGCTGGCTCACACTCTCTCAGCTTAGAGGGAACACTGTCTACTCAGTCTGGCAGCGGCTCTCCTGGGTCTTGGGCAGAGGTCCTTCCCATCGCCTCCTACCTGGGCCACCTCGGCTGGAGACGCTGCAGGGGACGGGGCCTGCGACCTTCTGTAGACAAAGCAGATGCTCTACCACTGAGCCACAGCGCCTCCCCTTAAGTCGAGGATTCATCCGGAAAGAAGTCTGGAGAACTAACCACGCTCGGGACCCTGAACTTCTGCTGCTTCTTCCCCGGGAGCTGCCAGAGAAGTAGGGGGTTTCCTCCTCCCGTATCCGCCCGGGAGCCCAGCCCGCCCAACTGCATTGATATACCTGCTTCCTCCCTGGGCTTGTCTGGCTCCGGCTTGCGTTCTTCCTCGCCTGGGGAGGTGGAAGGCGACTGGAGAGAGATGAAGGAGGGCAGCTTGCTTAGCTTGCTGGCTTGCGAGGGGGCCTTGCGGCTCCAGATGCCCCTCTCCTGCTCGGCGCACGAAGGCCCAGGAGGCTCCTCCTCTTTCCTGAAAGAGAAAGAAGCAGCAATGCTGATGGAGAACTCTTGAAGCTCGTGGGCAACGGGGCAGGATTCTGCAGAAGGGACAGGGAGCTGCCGGTCACGTAGGTCACACGATACCAGAGAAGGGGGCTCAGGCACCTCGTCTTACCCCATTCCCCCACTGGCAACAGGTTGTCGTTGCTGTTATTGGAGCCAGTTTGGTGTAGGGGTTAGGAGCGCGGACTCTAATC
>JAPDNY010000030.1:190000-230000 GCA_029375565.1 Gekko gecko | reverse complement strand
CTCGCTCCTCTGAGTAAATCCAGCTAATGCGATGTTTTATCATGTTTGACATCCCTGTCGACGGTGCTAATAAAGACAGAGGGACTGAGCTATTTAAAAAGCGCCTCTTGTCTCAGCGTCCCCATCCTTTCCACGAAAGGGGACGGGAACGCGGGGGGGGGGGCCACACGGCCCTCTTCTCGACGGACCCCCCCCCACCGCTCACATTCTTACCCAAAATGGGCCAGGAAGGCATTTTACACCTCATCGACTCAGGGGATGTGAGCTGGGTGCCATTCCAAGTTTATTCTGTCACCCTGGATAACTCCGGAGAGTCCACGCCGCTCCCAACGCTGCCATACAAGGAAGGGCGAGGGCTTCCGAGAAGGGCCCGATTTAGAGAGCGCCTGCGGGAGGGTCTGGCCCTCCCTCCGGCTTCATAGCGGGGAGGGTCAGCCAGAGACAATGGCCTCCTTGTCCGCTGAGCCGTGGCTACTCCGAACACCCCAAGAGGGGATGCAAACACCGCCTGGTCCTCACTCATATCCACATCAGGAACGGAGCTCAGCGGGGATTTACTTCCAAGAAAGCATGAGCAGGATTGAGAAAGAAGTCCTTTTCTCCCTTTCTCACCATACAAGAACCCCTTGTGGGCACTCCATGAAATTGCTAAGCAGTTGGGTTAGAACAGATAAAAGGAATTCCTTCTTCACCCAAAGAGTGATTAACACATGGAATTCACTGCCACAGGAAGCGGCAGCAGCTACAAGCATGGACAGTTTCAAGAGGGAATTAGATAAACATATGGAGCAGAAGTCCATCAGTGGCTATTAGCCACAGGGTATGGATGGGAACTCTCAGTCTGGGGCAGGTGATGCACTCTATTCTTGGTGCTGGAGGGGGCAGCAGTGGGAGGGCTTCTAGTGTCCTGGCCCCACTGCTGGACCTCCTGATGGCACCTGGTATATTTTGGCCGCTGTGTGACAGAGTGTTGGACTGGATGGGCCATTGGCCTGATTCAACATTGGCTTCTCTTATGTTCTTATTGACGCCTCAGATCTAGGCCACCAGGCGATCTCTGTACAATTGCAGCTGGATAGCCGTGTGAAATATACCGGGTTCAAGACACGTATAGTGATCGGCTCATAGTTTATTAGTGATTTCAGCTAAACTCTGAGACGACTCCAGCAAGGCTGGAGCCCTGCTTGTATGCATGCAAAACACCTCCCCCCCCACACACACTCCCTGTGATAGGCTATTGACAAAACATTACTGCTTGATTGGTTTATTCCAAAATCCTGGTCGGCTACTGTTCCTGTGCTCCAAGCTCAGCCAGCCTCTAGGGTAAGTCAATCAGGGTGATTCAATCAACCCGTCTCTAGGGTGATTCAATCAGGGATGATTCAATTCCAAAACATAACACCATGTCTCCTCAGCTGTTTTGAGGTACAACAGACTTGCGGGGCGGGCCATTCCTAGTCCTGTTTCACAGAAATCAGCCCGCTGGCAGAGCAGGGCCTGGAAGTGGAAGCTCCCACCCGCAAGCGGTTATGTTCGTCCAAGCCTGGGATGTCAGGAAGCCTCTGGGAATCCAGGCAGTTGACAGGCAACCCTGGGAAAGTTGGTCCACATCCCCCCCGCCCCCGAGCCTAGCCTACAGCAGCACCAGACCATTGTGAGGAAGATGCCAGAGAGAATATGCCGTCTCCTATCCTGAGGCCTTCTTTGGATTTGTGCGGAGACCCCCCTCAGCCCAGCCCCGGTGCTCGAGAGCCACGGGGTGAGACTTAATGAGCCCTCAAAGCATGCCTGGCAAAGGTTTCGGATGCCAAGGGAACTGGTTGGTCACTTGGGAAAGGTATAAGCCTTGCTTCCGTTTCTAAAAATGCCCGGAGGCAGGGAATGTCCCTCACAGGCAGACAGCAAGCGGTGCTGCACAAAAGGCAAAACCAAAACAGACGCCTCAAAAGACAGAAGAAAAAAGAGCCGGGCTCTCCGTCGTGCTACCAGCTGTGCCCGACGGTTATCCCTTGCTTCATCCGTTCATTCTCACAACCCCCCCTGAGGAGGAGGAGGAGGAGGAGGAGAAGAAGAAGAGGAAGAAGAAGACGACGAAGAGGAGGTGGAGGACATTGGATTTATACCCTGCTCTTCACTACCCAAAGGAGTCTCAGAGCGGCTTACAAACTCCTTTCCCTTCCCCTCCCCGCAACAGACACCCCCTGTGAGGCTGAGAGAACTCTGACAGAAACTGCTCTTTTTCAAGGACAGCTCTTGTCAGAACTATGGCTTGTCCCAAGGTCATCCAGCCAGGTGCAAGTAGAGGAGGAGTGGGGAATCAAACCCGGTCCTCCCAGATTAGAGCCCGTGCACTTAACCCTTACACCAAACCGAGGGGCAGGCTGTTCCTTTCCCCACATTACAGATGAACAAATGGCCAAATTCGTCTTGAGGAAAGGTTTCCAAAGGCTCAAACTTTTGGGCCAGGAAGCCCCGGGCAGGGCTGGTCAGGATCAAGAGAGGTGTGCCGTGCCCTGCCCCATCATCTCCACTGCCCAAGCAGTTCAATCCCATGATGCTTTTGGGTGCCTCCTCCTATCACAAGGGAATGGGGGGGGGACACCGGCCCCAATGCCAGGCACCAGGTTCACCACCCCAAACCCCTACTGCCACAAGGGGCAGGGTTGTGGCTCAGCCGCAGAGCATCTGCTTTGCACACAGGAGGTCCCCAGGTTCAATCCCGGGCATCTCCAGTTTGAAAAGGACCAGGAAGGAGATGAAACGAAAGACCTCTAGCTGAGTCCCTGGAGAGCGGCTGCCAGTCTGAGTAGACAGTACTGACCTCGATGGAACAGGGGTCCGATTCAAGATAAGGCAGCTACATGTGTTGAGGGCATTACGGCCCTGAGAGTGCCAGGGAAGAAACAGGAAGCGGGTGTTTATCAGAAGCAGACTGTCCTGGGGAAGGTTCTCCTGAAGATAAGTTGGGTGGCAAAGGGTAAGCTGGAGAGAACATCAGAAGAGCCCTGGTGGATCAGGCCAGCAAGTCCATCTAGACCAGCACCTTGTCTCAGACAGTGGCCAACCAGTGCCTCTGGAGGGCCAACAACAGGGCATGGAGGTTGAGGCCTTCCCCTGATGAGAACCTAAGAAGAGCCTTGCTGGGTCAGACCAGGGAGGATCCATCCAGTCTAGCCTCCTGCCTCACACAGTGGCCAACCAGTTCCTCTGGAGGGCCGACAACAGGGCATGGAGGTTGAGGCCTTCCCCTGATGAGAACCTAAGAAGAGCCTTGCTGGGTCAGACCAGGGAGGGTCCATCCAGTCTAGCCTCCTGCCTCACACAGTGGCCAACCAGTTCCTCTGGAGGGCCAACAACAGGGCAGAGAGGCTGAGGCCTTCCCCTGAGAAGAAACTCAGAAGAGCCCTGCTGGATCAGACCAGTGAGGGTCCATCCAGTCTGGAGGACCAACAACAGGGCAGAGAGGCTGAGGCCTTCCCCGATGAGAACCTAAGAAGAGCCTTGCTGGGTCAGTCCAGGGAGGGTCCATCCAGTCCAGCATCCTGCCTCACACAGTGGCCAACCAGGTCCTCTGGAGGGCCAACAACAGGGCAGAGGGGCTGAGGCCTTCCCCTGAGAAGAACATTCAGAAGAGCCCTGATGGATCAGACCAGGGAGGGTCCATCTAGTCCAGCCTCCTCTCTCACACAGTGGCCAACCAGTTCCTCTGGAGGACCAACAACAGCGCACAAAGGTCGAGACCTTCATTAGATCATAAGAAGAGCCCTGCTGGATCAGACAATTAGTCCACCTAGTCCAGCATCCTGTCTCATAGAGTGGCCAGCCAGTTCCTCCTGAGGGCCAGCAACAGGGCAGAGAGGCCGAGGCCTTCCCCTGAGAAGAACATCCGAAGAGCCCTGCTGGATCAGACCAGGGAGGGTCCGTGTAGTCCAGCATCTCATCTTTTACAGAGGCCAACCAGTTCCTCTGGAGGGCCAACAACAGGGCACGGAAGCCGAGTCCTTCCCCTTACACGAACATAAGACGAGCCCTACTCGATCAGAGCAGGGGTCCCTCTAGTCCAGCCTCCTGTCTCACACACTGGCCCACCGGTTCCTTTGCAGGGCCAACAACAGGCATAAGAACATAAGAGAAGCCAATGTTGGATCAGGCCAATGGCCCATCTAGTCCAACACTCTGTCACACAGCGGCCAAAATATACCAGGTGCCATCAGGAGGTCCAGCAGTGGGGCCAAGACACTAGAAGCCCTCCCACTGCTGCCCCCTCCAGCACCAAGACTAGAGTGCATCACCTGCCCCAGACTGAGAGTTCCCATCTATACCCTGTGGCTAATAGCCACTGATGGACTTCTGCTCCATATGTTTATCCAATTCCCTCTTGAAACTGAGATCTTCTCCCGTTGATGACTCCTAGCACTGAGATTCAAAGGCTGACTGCCTCTGAACATGGAGGTTCCCTTTAGTCACTGATAGAACCGTCCCACGTGAATCTGTCCGATCCCCTTTAGCTGTCTACGCCTGTGGAGAGGAGGAGGGGGAGAAGGAAAGCTGGGTCCCTCATTAACACCCCCCCCCCTTGAAGCTTCACCCCAGGCTCCCCTTGGAGTTACTGCTGTGATCTCAGGGTGGGGTGGGGTCTCCTTATGAGCACAGGCTGCTCTGCTGGACCTCTGGAAAACACGGCTGCCCCCAACAGGCAGGGCTTCCAGCAGGGCAGGGGACGTCGGCACCTGGCTGGGAAAGGGCCCGGTGCCCTGGCGCGGACAGACTCGGCCGCTGGGATGCCACAGCGAGGAATGGTGGAGAGGCCCTGGCAGAGAAACCGCAGACCAAATTAGCAGGTCCTCACCTCTTCTATTCTGGGCCTACATAAATATATCTGCTGTCTTTGGTAAGGCAGAGGTGGCTCTCTTGCTCAGCATGGGGCGGGGGGAGGATAAATCCCCCACCGACCACCATTTGCATAGCTTGGAAGGAGGCAATTGATACCCTTTGCAAATCGCAAAGCATCTGGACCTCCCTGACCCTTTGAGGGGATCATCCGGCACAATTCTTTTATTTAAAATACTTTTATGAGGCCAGGCGATAGACAGAAGCTTTTGGGCAGACTGATTGCCTAGTGGATGGATCAACGAGGTTGAAATAAATTCCCTTTCTACAAAAGAGGTGAATCGTGGCTTATGGTTGACAAGACAAACTGCTGGATGACCTTGGGCACGCCATAGTTCTGATAAGAGCTGTTCTTGGAAAAGAGCTGTTCCTCTCAGAGCTCTCTCACCCCTGCCTCCCTCACAGGGTGTCTGTTGTGGGGAGGGGAAGGGAAGGGAGTTTGTGAGCCGCTCTGAGACACCTTTGGGTAGCAAAGGGTAGGGTATAAATCCAATCTCTTCTCTTCTAGGGTTGCCGGCTCTGGGACATATCTGGAGATTTTGGGGGGTGGAGCTTGGGGAGGGGCAAGGTTTGGGGAGGGGAAGCAGCAGATTTCTCCAGGGGAACTGATCGCTGCTGTCTCGAGATCAGCTGTAACAGTGGGAGAGGCTGGCGGCTGGCAACCCAACGAGGCCGGGTGGACTCTGCGATCCTTTTCACAGAGCCGTCAGTACAAACTGGGGGAAAGGGTGGTGGTGGTGGTCCTCTGGGAGACGGGAGTCTGTACCGTTTCGATAACAAAAGTGATCGATAGCCCCCAAGGGCACGTGGGACCGAGCATCTCCGCGCTGTTATTTCATGCGGAGAGCTGCTTACACGTTCAAGTCTAAGGCACAAACTCGGAAGCGCCACGGCCGCCTGTTGGAGGCGCATCGGTCTCCCTCTGAGCCGTGGGGCCTTGTGAGCAAAAATCCTACTTTGTGGGCTGCCGGCACTAAAGTTGTGAGCGAGCGATTGGGCTGCCGCATAAATTAAGTTTGCCTCTGGAGCGGTGTTCCCTCTAAGCTGAGTCAGTGCGAGCCAGTTCACAGTTTTTTAGCCTCCAGCTCACACATTTTTGTCTTCGCTCAGGAAGGACGGGCTCCAGAGCAAACTGATTTATTTATTTATTTTTAAACAACTTTTATTAGGATACACAATATTTCACAACTTGGTCCACATCATAAATCTCATATCCTTTTTCTCAAAAACTCCTCTTCCCCCCTTAATGGCTCCCAGCATTGCTTCCACCATTCAAACGTCATATAATGCCAGTTAAATCCTTGTTAACATACTAAGTCTACAGGTAACATCCACATAGATATTAGTAACTACTATAAACACCCGTTAACTGTAACGATTGTTGCACCATTAGTAGTTACCCAAACTGAAAACTCTGTCCTTCATTTCCCAACACTTCTGTATATATTCTCTGAAATCGCTCCAGTCTGCCAAAAAAGTTTCTTCATCTATGTTATTAAGTTTTCTTGTCCATTTGTCCATTTCTGCCATAAATGGCAATTTTCCCAGCCAATCCCATAAGTCAGGAATCTTTCCATTTTTCCAATTTTGAGCATAAATCATTCTAGCAGTCGTTACCATATACCATATCAATGTTCTTTTACTCATACTTATTTCTTCTAACTTGAGACCTAAAAGAAACAGTTCAGGTTCTTTCTTGAAAGTACATTTCAAAATTTTTTCCATCTCTGTATGTATTACAGTCCAGAATATTTTTGCTTTTTCACATGTCCACCACATATGGTAAAAGGAACCTTCAGCATGTTTACATTTCCAACATTTGTTAGATAAATTTTTACCTATATTGGCTATCTTTTTTGGTGTCATGTAAAGGTTCCCTTGCTCGAAAGCCAGTCGAATCCGACTCTAGGGTTGCGGTGCTCATCTCCGTTTCAAAGCCGAAGAGCCAGCGCTGTCCGAAGACGTTTCCGTGGTCATGTGGCCGGCATGACTAAACACCAAGGCGCACGGAACGCTGTTACTTCCCCACCAAAGTGGCACCTATTTATCTACTTGCAATTTCTTGCTTTCGAACTGCTAGGCTGGCAGGAGCTGGAACTAGAGACAGGTGCTCACTCCGTCATGCGGCACTCTCGGGTCTCGAACTGCTGAACTACTGACCTTCCACAGCCTGCAGTTCAGCATCTTAACCAATCATTTTATAACTGATGCAAACTGATTTATGTAGCCCAATTGCTGGCTCACAACTTTAACGTCAGCAGCTCACAAAGTAGAATTTTTGCTCACCAGACTCCACGGCTTAGAGGGAGCATTGCTCTGGAGCCCTCCTTCCCAAGCTCAGACAAAAATGTGTGAGCCAGAGGCTAAAAAAACTGTGAGCCAGCTCACACTGACTCAGCTCAGAGGGAACACCGGCGACTCTGCCCTCTCTGCGCACCGGCCCGTTTCTCTGCCGTCCTTGCCTCGTGGTTTGGGCACCGCAAGAGAAATGTCACAGGTGGGCTCTGTAGGACGACCTGCAGGAAAATGTGGCCCTGCCAGGCAATTCGAGGTGGAGGAGAACAGAGCCCTGGCCATTTCGGTCCACATCACGTTCCGCTTCTCCCCCCCACACACACACTTTGGAAACACCTGCCACGGTTCTGTGCAACCATGGGATGTAGAATGGGGCACAGAACGCAGCTTCAGTTTTCTTTCTTTAAAAAGAATCAGAGCATCAAGTTTCTTGTTCTCCTGCCTTCCAAGGTATCCTTCAAAAGGCACACGCAAACAGGGTGTGGTGAAGCTTCAGAATCAGGATAAGATTTCAAGTGACGGGGAGTGGAACTAGATCACCCTGCGACATTCTCCCAGTCGCCTCCGTGACCAGCCAGAGAGAATTATGCAAAACGAACTGCGAGAGAAGTTGCTCGGACCAAGTGGGGGGCCATAGCTCAGCGGAAGGACATCTGCTTGGCATGCAGAAGGTCCCTGGTTCAATCCCTGCCACCTCCAGTAGAAAAAAAAAGGATCAGGTAGAAGAAGAAGAAGAAGAAGAAGAAGAAGAAGAAGAAGAAGAAGAAGAAGAAGAAGAAGAGACTGGATGTATACCCCGCCCTTCACTTGGAGTCTCAGAGCGGCTTACAAACTCCCTTCCCTTCCTCTCTCCACAACAGACACCCTGTGAGGTAGGCGGGGCTGAGAGAGCTCTGACAGAAACCGCTCTTTTTCAAGGACAGCTCTGACAGAACTATGGCTTGCCCAAGGTCATCCAGCAGCTGCAAGTGGAGGAGCAGGGAATCAAACCCGGTTCTCCCAGATTAGAGTCTGCCCACTTAACCACTACACCAAACTGGCTCTGCAAGTCAAAGAGAAGAGGGAGGAGGAGGAGGAGGAGGAGCAGGAGGAGGAGCAGGAGGAGATTGGATTTATCCCCCGCCCTTCACTACCCAAAGGAGTCTCAGAGTGGCTTACAAACTCCTTCCCCTTCCCCTCCCCACAACAGACACCCTGTGAGGGAGGTGGGGCTGAGAGAGCTCTGACAGAAACCGCTCTTTTTCAAGGACAGCTCTGACAGAACAATGGCTTGCCCAAGGTCATCCAGCAGCTGCAAGTGGAGGAATGGGGGAATCAAACCCCGTTCTCCCAGATCAGAGTCCGCGCTGCTAACCACTACGCCAAACTGGTAGGTGGTGATGTGACCAGAGACCCAGCAGAGGTTCTGCTGGTCTGAGCAGACAACCCTCAACCTGGTCTGACTCGGCGGAAGGCACTTTCATGTATTTCTGGAGCAGTTGTGGCTCGGTGGACAGAGCCTCTGCTTGGCAGGCAGAAGGTCCCAGGTTCAATCTGTGGCACCTCTTTTTAAAAGTGCTAACAGTAGGTGATGTGAAAGAGCTCTCTGCCTGAGGCCCTGGAGAATTGCTGCCAGTCTGAGTAGATAATACGGACTAAGATTGCAAGATTTGCTCCGGATTGCAAGACTAGATCGAATGGGTGGGAATTACAAGGGAGTCGTTACCGGCTAGATATCAGGAGAAACTTCCTGACTGTAAGCAATGTTCCCTCTAAGCGGTGGAGTCTTGTGAGCAAAAATTCTGCTTTGTGAGCTACTGGCAATAAAGTTGTGAGCAAACGATTTGGCTACTGCATAAATCCGTTTGCTCTGGAGCCCTCCTTCCTGAGCTAAGACAAAAATGTGTGAGCCAGAGGCTAAAAAACTGTGAGCTAGCTCACACTAACTCAGCTTAGAGGGAACACTGACTGTAAGAGTGGTTGAGCAGTGGAACAGTCTGCCCCGGGAGGTGGTGGATGCTCCTTCGCTGGATGTTTTCAAGTGGAGGTTGGACAACCATCTTTCAGGTGTGTTAAGAACATAAGAACATAAGAGAAGCCAATGTTGAATCAGGCCAATGGCCCATCGAGTCCAACACTCTGTCACATAGCGGCCAAAATATACCAGGGGCCATCAGGAGGTCCAGCAGTGGGGCCAGGACACCAGAAGCCCTCCCACTGCTGCCCCCTCCAGCACCAAGAATAGAGTGCATCACCTGCCCCAGACTGAGAGTTCCCATCTATACCCTGTGGCTAATAGCCACTGATGGACTTCTGCTCCATATGTTTGTCTAATTCCCTCTTGAAACTGTCCATGCTTGCAGCTGCCACCACCTCCGGTGGCAGTGAATTCCATGTGTTAATCACTCTTTGGGTGAAGAAGTATTTCCTTTTATCTGTTCTAACCCGACTGCTCAGCAATTTCATGGAGTGCCCACGAGTTCTTGTATTGTGAGAAAGGGAGAAAAGTACTTCTTTTTCAACCTGTTCAATCCCATTCATAATCTTATAAACCTCTATCGTGTTATAGGTATGTAGGGCTATCTTTTGGCCATGCTCCTGCAGAGTGCAGGGGGTTGGACTAGATGACCTGCAAGGTCCCTTCTAAATCTAACATTATATGATTCTAGGATAGACTAATGAACTGATTCAATATAAGGCAGCAATTTCGTGTGTCCGTGTGCCCATCGAGCGTTGATACCGGCCATGAAATTAAACACACACAGACATTTTCTGCTAGTGCACAGAACCGGGAGGGTTTTTTCCTCCAGTTGAAACAGAAAGAGCCGGGCGCAGGGCCACCCAACCAAGCGTGTCCTCGTCTGGGAGAGCTCAGCTGTCCGCCCAGGCAGTGCCCGTGCCCCGGCCCCCGCCCCCTCCTCTGGCCCTCCTCCTCCCCAGGAGGTACGTGACTAAGGCGGCCTTCTCTACAGTTTGACAAGAGCCGTCCTCGGTAGGAGAAGATTTATGGAGGGCCCCCCCCATGCCCGCGGGCTCTCAGCTGCCCCGAAACTCCAGCAGCAGATAAGCTGGACGCTGGTGAAGAACGATTCCCACCCACCCTTCCGCCCCTCCCGAGGTGGCAACAACTTAGCAGCTTGTAGGGGACAGAACACGGTGTGACGCCCACCCCGAGGCACGGAGGGAGAGCAGAGATGGGGAGAGCCCCGTGGGAATAATGTCACGCTTCGCTGGCCTTCAGGAATCTTTGATGACAGTCGGGAGTGTTTTTTCGACGGTGCTCCAAGGGAGGGCCTGGCATTGCGGAGAGGCAGCCCCGGGGCCGGCAGCCTTCAGAGGAGGAGGAGGAGACTGGTTTTATACCCCGCCCTTCGCTCGGAGTCTCAGAGCGGCTCACAAACTCCTTTCCCTTCCCCTCCCCACAACAGACACCCCCTGTGAGCAATGTTCCCTCTAAGCTGTGGAGTCTTGTGAGCAAAAATTCTCCTTTGTAAGCGACTGGCATTAAAGTTGGGAGTGCGCATGGACAAGCATGGACAGTTTCAAGAGGGAATTAGATAAACATCTGGAGCAGAAGTCCATCAGTGGCTATTAGCCACAGGGCATAGATGGGAACTCTCAGTCTGGGGCAGGTGATGCACTCTATTCTTGGTGCTGGGGGGGCAGCAGTGGGAGGGCTTCTCAGTGTTCTGGCCCCACTGCTGGACCTCCTGATGGCACCTGGTATATTTTGGCCACTGTGTGACAGAGTGTTGGACTAGATGGGCCATTGGCCTGATTCAACATCGGCTTCTCTTATGTTCTTATGTTCTTATGAACTCTCAGTCTGGGGCAGGTGATGCACTCTATTCTTGGTGCTGGAGGGGGCAGCAGTGGGAGGGCTTCTAGTGTCCTGGCCCCACCGCTGGACCTCCTGATGGCACCTGGTATATTTTGGCCACTGTGTGACAGAGTGTTGGACTAGATGGGCCATTGGCCTGATTCAACATCGGCTTCTCTTATGTTCTTATGTTCTTATGAACTCTCAGTCTGGGGCAGGTGATGCACTCTATTCTTGGTGCTGGAGGGGGCAGCAGTGGGAGGGCTTCTAGTGTCCTGGCCCCACCGCTGGACCTCCTGATGGCACCTGGTATATTTTGGCCACTGTGTGACAGAGTGTTGGACTAGATGGGCCATTGGCCTGATTCAACATCGGCTTCTCTTATGTTCTTATGTTCTTATGAACTCTCAGTCTGGGGCAGGTGATGCACTCTATTCTTGGTGCTGGAGGGGGCAGCAGTGGGAGGGCTTCTAGTGTCCTGGCCCCACCGCTGGACCTCCTGATGGCACCTGGGTATTTTTGGCCCCTGGGTGACCCAGAGTGTTGGACTAGATGGGCCATTGGCCTGATTCAACATTGGCTTCTCTTATGTTCTTATGTTCTTATGTTCTTATGAGCCATTTGGCTGCTGCATGAATTAGTTTGCTTGGGAGCCATCCTTCCTGAGCTGAGACAAAAATCTGTGAGCCGGAGGTTTAAAACACTGTGGGCTAGCTCACACCAACTCAGCTTGGAGGGAACACGGCCTGTGAGACAGGTGGGGCTGAGAGAGTGTTGTGTCCGCTGACCACTGCAGGCAGTCAGCAAAGGAGCCTGAGCTTGAGTCCCAGGGAACAATGGGACTGGGGCTCCGAGCTCCTGCTTTGGGGAACCAATGGGAACGGCGGCGGGAATTCAAACCCGCCAATGGCACCAGGGGGCGTTCCCCTTAGCATGTATATAGTTGGCCACCTGGCCAGGTATTTTTGTCTCATGTTGTATAATAGCGAACCATGCTGATCACTACATCGTTGTCCGTGGTTTCATTATGCGTCTAACCCACTATACAACAGAGAGCTCGGGGAGAACTTGTGACTGGCCCGAGGTCACAAGGGCGGCTGCATGTGGAGGAGGAGGTGGGGAAATCAAACCTGGGTTTCCCCCAGATCAGAGTCGGTGCTCCTAACCATGACACCAAACTGGCGCTGCCTGCCATCACTGCCCTTGGAGGCCTGTTACAGGTATTTGGTCACCCCAGCGAGGTATGCAGAGTACATCATGCGAAATGCCGGCCTAGATGAATCACAAGCCAGAATTAAGATTGCTGGGGAAAAGATCAACAACCTCAGATATGTAGACGATACCACTCTAATGGCACAGAGCGAAGAGGACCTCAAAAGCCTCTTGCTGAGGGTGAAAGAGGAGAGCGCAAAGGTTGGCTCGAAACTCAACATCAAAAAAATGAAGCTCATGGCATCCAGCCCCATCACTCCTTGGCAAATAGAAGGGGAAGTCGTAGAAGTAGCGACAGACTTCACGTTCCTGGGATCCCAGATCACTGCAGAGGGTGACTGCAGCCATGAAATTAAAAGACACCTGCTCCTTGGGAGGGAAGCGATGGCAAACCTAGACAGCATGATAAAAAGCAGAGACATCACCCTGCCAACAAAAGTCCGCATGGTCAAAGCAATGGTATTCCCCGTAGTAACGTATGGCTGCGAGAGTTGGACTATAAGGAAGGCTGAGCGCCGAAGAATAGATTCTTTTGAACTGTGGTGCTGGAGAAGACTCTTGAGAATCCCTCGGATTGCGAGGAGATCGAATCACTCAACCCTAAAATAAATCAACCCTGACTGTTCCCTGGAAGGCCAGATCCTGAAGCTGAAGCTCAAATACTTTGGCCGTCCAATGAGAAGGGAGCATTCACTGGAGAAGGCCCTGATGCTGGGAAAGGCTGAAGGTCAAAGAAGAAGGGGACGGCAAAGGATGAGATGGTTAGACAGTGTCATCGATGCAACGAACATGAAATTAAGCAAACTCCGGAGGACGACCGATGACAGGAGGGCCTGAACATAAGAACATAAGAACATAAGAGAAGCCAATGTTGAATCAGGCCAATGGCCTATCTAGTCCAACACTCTGTCACACAGCGGCCAAAATATACCAGGTGCCATCAGGAGGTCCAGCAGTGGGGCCAGGGCACCAGAAGCCCTCCCACTGCTGCCCCCTCCAGCACCAAGAATAGAGTGCATCACCTGCCCCAGACTGAGAGTTCTCATTCTATACCCTGTGGCTAATAGCCACTGATGGACTTCTGCTCCATATGTTTATCTAATTTCCTCTTGAAACTGTCCATGCTTGCAGCTGCCACGACCTCCTGTGGCAGTGAATTCCATATGTTAATCACTCTTTGGGTGAAGAAGTATTTCCTTTTATCTGTTCTAACCCGACTGCTCAGCAATTTCATAGAGTGCCCACGAGTTCTTGTATTGTGAGAAAGGGAGAAAAGTACTTCTTTCTCAACCTGCTCAATCCCATTCATAATCTTATAAACCTTGATCATGTCACCCCTCAGCCGTCGTTTCTCCAAGCTAAAGAGCCCCAAGCATTTTAACCTTTCTTCATAGGGAAGGTGTTCCAACCCTTTTATCATTCTAGTTGCCCTTCTCTGCACTTTTTCCAATGCTATAATATCCTTTTTGAGATGTGGTGACCAGAACTGTACACAGTATTCCAAATGAGGTCGCACCAATGATTTATACAGGGGCATGATGATACTGGCTGATTTGTTATCAATTCCCTTCCTAATAATCCCCAGCATAGCGTTGGCCTTCTTTATTGCAGCTACACATTGTGTAGACATTTTCAGCGAGTTATCCACTACGACTCCAAGATCTCTCTCTTGGTCAGTCTCTGCCAGATCAGACCCCATCAACGTGTATTTATATTTAGGATTTTTGGCTCCAATGTGCATCACTTTGCACTTGGCCACATTGAACCCCATTTGCCACGTTGACGCCCACTCACCCATCCTCAACAGATCCCTTTGGAGTGCCTCACAATCCTCCCTGGTTTTCACCACCCTGAACAACTTCGTGTCATCTGCAAATTTAGCCACATCACTGCTTACTCCCAATTCCAAATCGTTAATAAACAAGTTAAAAAGCATGGGACCGAGTACTGATCCCTGTGGTACCCCACTGCTTACCACCCTCCACTGAGAGAGTTTCCCATTTATACTCACTCTCTGTTTCCTATTTATAAGCCAGTTTTTGATCCACAAGAGGACTTGTCCTTTTATCCCATGACTATTGAGCTTACTTAGGAGCCTTTGATGAGGAACTGTATCAAAAGCTTTCCGGAAGTCAAGGTAAATAATATCTATTGGGTCCCCCTTGTCCACATGTTTGTTCACTCCCTCAAAAAACACTAACAGGTTAGTGAGACAAGATCTTCCCTTACAGAACCCATGCTGAGTCTGCCTCAATAGTTTTTGTTCATCAATGTGCCTACTAATTCTTTCCTTAATAACAGTTTCCACCAACTTACCCGGTATCGATGTCAGACTGACTGGCCTGTAATTTCCTGGATCTCCCCTGGAGCCCTTTTTAAAGATGGGAGTGACATTAGCTACCTTCCAGTCATCAGGAATGGAGGAGGGGATGTCTGCCGCCTGCACAGACAGGGTTGCCAGCCTCCAGGTGTCGCCTGGAGATCTTCTGCTATTACAATCGACCTCCAGACGACGAAGATCAGCTTCCCCCCTGGAGAAAATGGCTGCTCTGGAGAGTGGACTCTATGGCCTCCTACACTGCCGAGGTCCCTGCCTCTCTCCAAGCCCCGCCCTCCTCAAGCTCCACCCCCAAACCCTCCAGGTATTTCCTAATCCAGGAGCTGGCTCCACGGATCTAATTCCCTTTTGAAATGACCGTTGCCGCATCTTGTGTCAATGAAGGAACCAGGCCAGCTTTGTGACGGTGGGTCGTGACCGATGCTCCCTCTAAGTTGTGGAGTCTGGTGAGCTAGATTCCTACTTTGTGAGCTCCTGGCATTAAAGTTATGAGCGAGCAAGCGATTGGGCTACTGCATAAATTAGTTTGCTCTGGAGCCATCCCTTCCCGAGCTAAGACAAAAATGTGTGAGCTGGAGGCTAACACACTGTGAGCCGGCTCACACTAACTCAGCTTAGAGGGAACATGGGTCGTGACTCTCTCGCGGGGGGGGTCAAGAGGCCAGGGGGGAGTGGAAAGAGGAACTGGGTGAACAGGCAGAGGAGGATCGAGGGCCTGTTTTGAGTCTACGGATCATTCACTCTTAATCTAAATCATTTCTATCCCGCTGGTTCTACTCCGTCAGGGCCACCAAGGCAATTAACTATTAGAGCAGGGGTGGCCAAAATGTGGCATGCACCTCTTTTGCACACATTGTGCAGCTCCCGGCAGGGCGGCCGGGGAAGCGAGATGTCATCCGCCAACAAATATCACTGAACAAATAAATATCATCATCAATATCTGCTTTTACCCCTTTTTGTTATTATTTCTGGCAGTCTCGTTTAATGTTAATAAAAAGCAAATCTGCATATTTTCCGAATTAAAAAAAAGTCATATTTGTTCCTGTCTTGCGGCTCTCAGACATATGATGTTTATTCTATGTGGCTCTTACGCTAAGCAAGTTTGGCCACCCCTGTATTAGAGCAAGCCCGATAAAAATAGATAGTAAAAAGTTAGCCAGAGCCAAAATAGAAGAGAAGAGATTGGATTTATGCCCCGCCTTCACTACCTGAAGGAGTGGCTTACAATCTCTTTTCCCTTCCCCTCCCCACAACAGGCACCCTGTGAGGTATGGGGGGCTGAGAGAGCTCTCTCAAGAACTGCTCTTGAGGGAACAGCTCTGAAAGAACTTGTGACTGACCCAACGTCACTCCAGCAGCTGCATGTGGAAGAGAAGTGCGGAATCAAACCCGGTTCTCCCAGATCAGAGTCCGCACTGGTGTATATATGTATATAGTAAAGGTAAAGGTAGAGGTTTCCTTGCTCGAAAGCCAGTCAAATCCGACTCTAGGGTTGCGGTTCTCATCTCCGTTTCCAAGCCGAAGAGCCAGTGCTGTCCAAAGACATTTCCACGGTCATGTGGCCGGCATGACTAGACACCGAGGTGCACGGAACACTGTTACCTTCCCACCGAAGTGGTACCTATTTATCTACTTGCCATTTCTCACTTCTGAACTGCTAGGTAGGCAGGAGCTGGGATCAGGCCAATGGCCCATCCAGTCCAACACTCTGTGTCACACAGTGGCTAAAACCAAGGTGACTGCCAGGCAAAACGAAAAAAGTCTTCACCCGCTGGTGGAAGATGGCTAGATCCGTGTCCAGTAGGACCTTAGTAGCCAACAAGATTTTCAGAGTATGGCGGAAGACAGTGGCCGAAGGGGACAGACCAGTGCATCTGGGGAGAGAGTTCCGTAACCCGGGTGCCACACCAAGAAGGCCCTGTTTTGTCCTCCCATCCATCTAACCCCAGAAGGCGGGATCACCCAAAGGAGGGGCTCAGGGGGTGACCACAGAGCTCTGGCAGGTTTGGACTGCGCTAGGTGATCCTTATGCTACGCTGGTCCCAAACTGTCAGGCCTTAAAGGGTCAGCACCAGCGCCTTGCACGGGACCCAGGAACAGACTAGCTGCCACTGTAGGTGGACCAAGACTTCCATTTCCATTCCATTCCCATTCATTTTTATTGCTCATAGACCCATATTTGTTGTTGTTCAGTCGCACAGTCGAGTCCGACTCTTCGCGACCCCATGGACCAGATCACGCCAGGCCCTCCTGTCTTCCGCTGTCCGCTGAAGTTTGCTCAATTCCATGTTCGTTGCATCGATGACACTGTCTCACCATCTCATCCTTTGCCGTCCCCTTCTTCTTCTTTGACCTTCAGTCTTTCCCAGCATCAGGGTCTTCTCCAGTGAATGCTCCCTTCTCATTGGGTGGCCAAAGTATTGGAGCTTCAGCTTCAGGATCTGGCCTTCCAGGGAACAGTCAGGGTTGATTTCTTTTAGGACTGAATGATTTGATCTCCTTGCAGTCCAAGGGACTCTCAAGAGTCTTCTCCAGCACCATAGTTCAAAAGAATCTATTCTTCAGCGCTCGGCCTTCCTTATAGTCCAACTCTCGCAGCCGTACATTACTACGGGGAATACCATTGCTCTGACCATGCGGACTTTTGTTGGCAAGGTGATGTCTCTGCTTTTTATCATGCTGTTTAGGTTTGCCATTGCTTTCCTCCCAAGGAGCATAGACCCATAAGTCATAAGTAAATAGGATATGATACAAAATACAACATATATACATACAGTGGCAGACCGAGACTTACGCTCCCTCTAAGCGGTGGAGTCTTGTGAGCAAAAATTCTACTTCGTGAGCTCCTGGCATTAAAGTCGTGAGCGAGCGATTTGGCTGCTGCATAAATCAGTTGGCTCTGGAGACATCCTTCCCGAGCTGAGACAAAAATGTGTGAGCCGGAGGCTAAAAAACTGTGAGCTAGCTCATACTCACTCAGCTTAGAGGGAACACTGGACTACATAAGGTGCAAAATGGCCATGAAATAAATGGGCGCTCAGTAAGGCCCTGTATGTATAAACGCAAAGCGGGCACCGAGATTCCACCATGAGAACAACATACAGGGTTACTGATCAAGAGGAAGGGGCGGGACGGGCCCACCTGGAGACTCAGAATGCGATGGCTGAGTGCCAGCTGTGCCCAGAAGAGGGCGGAGGGATCAGTCGCCGGAGCTTCTGGCACGATCCCCGTGCCGACAGTGGCGCCACGGAGAGATGCGCAATCCTCTTTGGACGCACCTCCTCTCTCGGCCGCGTCCGCTGAATCCTTCCCCCCCCTTTTGAGAAGCTTTCCACGCTTGCACGGTATGAAGCGAGGCAGACTGGGCTGGTCCCACGGCCACGTGGGGAAAAAGAGACTGCGCAGGATCAGCCTAACCCTCGCCTTAACTCCAAGCCCTGCCGAGAAGCTGGGACGTTCCACAAAGCATATAAAACTTGGAACAAAGTCCCAACCCAGTCTTGGCACCTTTAAGACCAACAAAGTTTAATTCTGGGTATAAAGGTTCATGGGCATGCTCGCTTTTGCTTCACCAAGGCTGCCCACCTGAACAGAAGGAGGAGGAGGAGGAGGAAGAGGAGGAGGAGATTGGATTTATACCCCGTTCTTCACTCGGAGTCTCAGAGTGGCTAACCAGCTCCTTTCCCTTCCCCTCCCCACAGCAGACACCCTGGGAGGTAGTTGGGGCTGAGAGAGCTCTGACAGAAACGGCTCTTTTTTCAAGGACAGCTCTGGCAGAACGATGGCTTGCCCAAGGTCATCCAGCAGGTGCAAGTGGAGGAGGAGTGGGGAATCAAACCTGGTTCTCCCAGATTAGAGTCTGCACACTTAACCACTAGAAGAAGGAGGAGATTGGATTTATCCCCCGCCCTTCACTTGGAGTCTCAGAGTGGCTTACCAGCTCCTTTCCCTTCCCCTCCCCACAGCAGACACCCTGGGAGGTAGTTGGGGCTGAGAGAGCTCTGACAGAAACGGCTCTTTTTTCAAGGACAGCTCTGGCAGAACAATGGCTTGCCCAAGGTCATCCAGCCAGATGCAAGTGGAGGAGGAGTGGGGAATCAAACCCGGTTCTCCCAGATTAGAGTCTGCACACTTAACCACTAGAAGGAGGAGGAGGAGGAGGAGGAGATTGGACTTATCCCCCGCCCTTCACTTGGAGTCTCAGAGGGGCTTACCAGCTCCTTTCCCTTCCCCTCCCCACAACAGACGCCCTGGGATGAGATCGGTGGGGCTGAGAGAGCTCTGAGAGAACTGGGACGGACCCAGCTGACTGTGTGTGGAGGAGTGGGGAATCAAAACCTGGTTCTCCCAGATTACAGTCCTAAGCACTTCACCAAACTGGCTCTTGGGAAGAGGAGAAAAGACGGCCGCTCCCAGGCTGCGGCACCTCCTTACCCTGTCCTCTGCTCCGTAAGGCGTGCCCGCTTTGGCGCCGCACACTCATGTTGGCAGGGGTCTCTGGGGCCGGGCTGCCAGGCGCGGCCCTTCCGCCGAAGGTGCTGCAGTTTGCACTGGGACCCTTTGGGACAGACGCCGTTCTTGGAGAAGTCCGGGCACACCAGGGTGTGTTTCTTCTTGCACTGGAAAACAAAGATCCCAAGAGCGTCAGAGGGAAATCGGTGTTATCGTGCAGGCCGGCAGACGCTTGCCTCTCTAGAACGCCTCCCTCCGGGGACGCTCCAAAGCATGAGCACGGGCATCGTTGGGATGCGCTTATAAGAATGCAAGAGAGAGACTCTGCTGGGTCAGGCCAGTGGTCCGTGTAGTCCCAGATGGCAACCGAGACCAAGCAACCAGGCACCGAGATCGAGTCCTGGCCCTGACGTCACCCACTCGCACCGGTATTCAGAGGAGGGGCCGTCTCTGACTATGGAGGCTGCCTTAGCGAAGAAATTATTCCTTTTGTCTGCCCTGAAGCTACTGAACATTTATTTTATTTTATTTTTATTTATTTATTGTATCTTTCAATTTCTCACCCCGCCCTCGAACCCCTCCCATGGTTTTATTTATTTATTGTATCTTTCAATTTCTACCCCGCTCGAACCCCTCCCATGGGTCTCTGAGCGGCTTACACAGCTTTTGTATCATCCCTATCTATGGGCACAACGTATTAGGGGCAGGACTACCTAACAGCACCCGGTGGGATTTAGTTGACATGTCTCCAGCTCAGCTTCAAACCCCCTCTCCCCCCCAAATACCTGTCCTGGCTTATTCCAAACCGGCTTGAACTGGTGTAAGCAGGTTTTAACTTAGGTTTTATACATTTGAATAACCATTTTAAAACTAGAACAAAGTTTGAGTCCAGTGGCACCTTTAAGACCAGGTGTTGGTCTGAAGCAGTGGGACCAAGCTGGAGTCCCGGGGCACCTTTAAGACCAACCAAGTTTTATGCAAGGTAAAAGTTTTTGTGTGCGTGCACATTTTGTGTGCGCAAAACCATGCACACGAAAGCTTATACCCTGAATAAAACGCTGTCGGTCTTAAAGGGGCCGCCAGACTCAAGCTTTGTTTTAAAACCAGCGTCTGTGCCAGAGTCACTCCCCCAAGCCCTTTGTAATAAGCAAGCCATTTGCCGCTCAGCAAAATACACACTGAGCCACTGAAATAAAACCTGACAGAGCTAGCAGCAGACCTTCCAAAGACAATAGGGAACCCTTAGTGTAGAAGCAGGGCTATTTTGGGGCAGGGACGCACAGGAGCGGAGTTCCGGCTGACTTCCGAGTTGGCCACACCCATCATGAGCTCATTAGCATAACAGGCCACACCCAACAGCAGAAACGCATTAGGATTGGCTACATTAGGGGGTGTGTGGCCTAACATGCAAAAAAGCCCTGGGTTGTGACAACAAACAAGGTAAACAGAATGAGAAGCAGAAGGTGGGTGTGGCTGGAGGACCACACTTCTGGTAACACGGGGGTGCGGCCTAATATGCTAATGAGTTCCTGCTGGGATTTTTCTACCAAAAAAAGCCCTGTGTAGAAGTATAGCCACAAACGACACCCACCAAGGGAAGACCATCCACAATTCACAACTATGTTCAGAACTATATATTATTGTCAGGTCCTGACGTAACCACTCTGTACACAATAGTCCTTGAGCAGGTTTACTGGTAAGATATGGCTTCTGATCAGGGGAACACCTTTGCCAGAACTGGTGATTGATAGCATAGGAACAGGGGAAGAGGGGTGGGTAGGGCACCCTCACCCTCAGGCATACATCACACACGATCACCTAGGCTACTACAGGTCATGAGAGAATATACGACCTGACTAGCTAGATCTTAAGACTCTTGTCTCCCAAGGCCATGGACCCAGCTGGGACCCGTGAACTATGTGGGAGCTGCTTAGGAAAAGTTACCAGCAGAGCCTCTACAACATTCCTTACATTCATTCACATGCCCCCGGAGGGATGTCAGGAAGGACTGATAAGGTAACAAGCAAGTTGGCAGATGGGCAAAGCAGGCAGGGTTTACAAAAGCGAAAGCAAGCGTTAACAGCATAAGGCCTCGGTATACAGTCATTGGTCATGGTACAAAAACAAGCATCGCTCTGCAGACAAGGGTCCGAACCTGGCAATTACATTCACTGAAATACGAAGAAGGGTTAGATATGGATTCCATTGAAGCGTTTGAGCTGTGCCTATGTTATTTTGGAAATCGGGTTCCGTTTTACCAGCTGCTCTTGGAGATCATTGAAACGCTTGATTTATACCTGGGAGAGGCATCCGGCTGTTAATTCTTTCCACAGTGGGAGTCTTCTGCTGCAGTTACTTTCTGTTTGGAGGTCTATGGACACCATCTATGTATGGAGTTACAGAAGAGCCCACTGTTGGTTTTGAATATGTTCTTCGTTTAAACTGTGCTTAATTGTTCTGAGCAATCTGTTGGATCAATGTCTATGCACTCTATTGGGTTGCGACCACTAACCCTTCTTTGTATTTCATTGAATGTAATATATAGTTTGGAACATAGTTGTGAATTGTAGATGGTCTGCCCTTGGTGGATGTTTTCAGCAGATCTTCAGCAAGGTGGAAATGAGGCCCAGGCGGAAACTCAGGGCCAAGGACGCAAATGGAAGAGCTTCAGCCAGTGCCCACGGGATTCTTCTTACCGGCTCCCCATAGTCTTGCAAGCTTCACATTGTGAACCTGATATTTCTCTGAAGTGTTAAAACTCTTGAAATATTGTGTATGGGTTTTGTTTTGTTCATAAGAACATAAGAGAAGCCAATGTTGAATCAGGCCAATGGCCCATCTAGTCCAACACTCTGTCACACAGCGGCCAAAATATACCAGGTGCCCTCAGGAGGTCCAGCAGTGGGGCCAGGACACTAGAAGCCTTCCCACTGCTGCCCCCTCCAGCACCAAGAATAGAGTGCATCACCTGCCCCAGACTGAGAGTTCCCATCTATACCCTGTGGCTAATAGCCACTGATGGACTTCTGCTCCATATGTTTATCTAATTCCCTCTTGAAACTGTCCATGCTTGTAGCTGCCACCACCTCCTGTGGCAGTGAATTCCCTATGTTAACCACTCTTTGGGTGAAGAAGGACTTCCTTTTATGTGTTCTAACCCGACTGCTCAGCAACTTCATGGAGTGCCCATGAGTTCTTGTATTGTGAGAAAGGGAGAAAAGGACTTCTTTCTCAACCTGCTCAATCCCATTCATAATCTTATAAACCTCGATCATGTTCATATTATTTACGCTTGTGAATGTATTGCACCTTTACAGCGACTGACACAATGCAAATGTTATTTATTTAAGTTGCATGTTTATTTCAATGTTAATATATAATTCACTGCACACAGTACATTAGTATTTGAATACTGCAGTCCACATCTTCAACATGCCAAATCGCAGACCATCAAAGTCAGTATCCTGACTCCCGTCGGGGGAAGATCCTGAGAGCAAGCCAGCCGCCCCGCGACCCTTCCCTGTCATCGTGCAACTCACCAAGCCAAAGAGGGCAGCGCAACAGGAGGGCGCGGAGACCCACCGGGACCGAGAAGGGGACGCTGTGGGCGGCCCAGAGGGAAGAGACACGGTGCCGGGGAGAGCCCGGCTCCACCTGCAGCAGAGCTCATGGGAATGGCCAGGGGTGGGCTGGAAGACGCCATGGCCCACCATGGCCAGGCTGAGGCAGGGCAAGCGACGGAGGAATGCCCGCACGGAGGAATGCCCGGTAGAGGGATGGGGGAGGTGGAAGTCAGCTCAGCGTCTCCACCTTTTGGTGGAGGCGTGGCCACAGAGGAGGAGGAGGTTGGCCAGGCTGAGGAGGGAGGGAGATGTAGCAGTGAGGCAGGGCAAGCGATGGAGGAATGCCCGGACGGAGGAATGCCCGGTAGAGGGATGGGGGAGGTGGAAGTCAGCTCAGCGACTCCATCTTTAGGTGGGGGCGTGGCCACAGAGGAGGAGGAGGTTGGCCAGGCTGAGGAGGGAGGGAGATGTAGCAGTGAGGCAGGGCAAGCGACGGAGGAATGCCCGACGGAGGAATGCCCGGTAGAGGGATGGGGGAGGTGGAAGTCAGCTCAGCGACTCCACCTTTAGGTGGGGGCGGGGTCACAGAGGAGGAGGAGGTGACCGGGGAGCCGAGGGAGTAATAAAAAGGGAAGCAGGGAGATGGCCGGGGAGGAAGATGCAGGGAAGGACAGAGAGAGAGGGAAATGCTCCGTGCTTGCCGGTAACCCGGTGCAAAGGCCAGATTTCCAGGATGGGCAAGAAAGGTGCCCGTCTTCTGAGGCCACTCTCCCTCTTCGACTTCAGAGCCTCCCTCGGCACTCTGTGCTCCACGGGCTGGTGGAAATTGCATGGCTGAGACCCCCGCGATAGCCCACGCATAGTACCTGAGGTGACCGCGAGTGGGGCCACCTCCAGCGGAAGCGCAGGGGCATGACAGTCAATATCGTGCATTCAGATGGGAAGAGGTTTTCTGGGGACCAATGCTCCCTCTAGACTGTGTCGCGAGCAAAAATCCTACCTTGTGAGCTACTGGCATCAAAGTTGTGAGTGAACAATTTGGCTACTGTATAAATTAGTCTGCTCTGGAGCCATCCCTTCCTGAGCTGAGACAAAAATGTGTGAGCCGGAGGCTAAAAAAACTGTGAGTTAGCTCACACTAACTCAGCTTAGAGGGAACACTGCAGTGGGGCTCAGGCAGAGAAAGGTCTTTCATATCACCTCTTGCCTTTTAACTGGAGATGCTGGAGACTGGCCCTTCCGCATGCCAAGCTGATGCTCTGCCACTGAGCCATAGACTGTCTGGGACAACAGCCCTGCAGCTACCTTTATATAACCTCAAACCTTCCATTTAGATTGGTATAAGCCACGGTGGCCGGCAGCGGCTCTCCAGGGTCTCAGGCAGAGGAAAGGCTCCCCCAACACCCGCTACCTGGAAACCTTTAATGTGACCTGCCAGGAATGGATTATAGCACTTTCTGCATGCAAATCACACATTCTTTCTTCCATTAAGCCACAGATCCTGCCCATGTGAATGGATGAAAGGGCCACAAGAAAATTCACCCAAACTGGCAAGCAAGCCGGTCCTAGAAATGAACGGATTTCTTTCAAGGAGCAATTTAACTACCGCTACCCATCTCTCTCAGGAGCTCCGGTGGCTCAAGTGGTTAAGACGCTGAACTGCAGGCTGGAAGGTCGGTAGTTCAGCAGTTCGAGACCCGAGTGCCGCAAGACGGAGTGAGCTCCCGTCTCTGGTCCCAGCTCCTGCCAACCTAGCAGTTCAAAAGCAAGACATTGCAAGTAGGTAAATAGGTACTGCTTCGGTGGGAAGGTAACAGCATTCTGTGCGCCTCGGCATTTAGTCATGTTGGCCACAGCGCTGGCTCTTTGGCTTTGAAACGGAGATGAGCACCGCAACTCTAGAGTCGGATTCGACTGGCTTTCGAGCAAGGGAACCTTTACCTTTACCTATCTCTCACCAGTGAGTTCACTCGCTCACCTATTAGGTGACTGGCAAACCACCTCGGGTTCTCATTTTCCTTGGAAAGCCCTTTCCTGGGGTCGTCGTAAGTCAGCTTGCAACTTGTCAGCACAGATGCACACACTTTGCGGGGTGGGGCCATGGCTCAGTGACAGAGCACCTGCTTGGCATGCAGAAGGTCCCAAGTTCAATCCCCGGCATCTCCAGTGAAAAAGGACCAGGCAGTTAGGTGGTGTGAAAGACCTCTGCCTGAGACCCTGGAGAGCTGTAAAGAGGGGGCATGGATCAGTGGCAGAGCCTCTGCTTGGCATGCAGAAGGTCCCAAGTTCAATCCCCAGCATCTCCAGTTTAAAAAGACTAGGCAGTAGGTGATGGGAAAGACCTCTGCCTGAGACCCTGGAGAGCTGCAAAGAGGGGGCATGGATCAGTGGCAGAGCCTCTGCTTGGCATGCAGAAGGTCCCAAGTTCAATCCCCAGCATCTCCAGTTTAAAAAGACTAGGCAGTAGGTGATGGGAAAGACCTCTGCCTGAGATCCTGGAGAGCTGTAAAGAGGGGCTGTGGCTCAGTGGCAGAGCCTCTGCTTGGCCTGCAGAAGGTCCCAGGTTCAGTCCCTGGCATCTCCAGTTAAAAGGACCAGGCAGTGGGTGATGGGAAAGACCCCTGCCTGAGACCCTGGAGAGCTGTAAAGAGGGGCCGTGGCTCAGTGGAAGAGCCCCTGCATGGCCTGCAGAAGGTCCCAAGTTCAATCCCCGGCATCTCCAGTTAAAAAGGACCAGGCAGGAGGTGATGGGAAAGACCTCTGCCTGGGACCCTGGAGAGCTGTAAAGAGGGGCTGTGGCTCAGTGGCAGAGCCTCTGCTTGGCATGCAGAATGTTCCAGGTTCAGTCCCTGGCATCTCCAGTTAAAAGAACCAGCCAGTGGGTGGTGTGAAAGACCCCTGCCTGAGACCCTGGAGAGCTGTAAAGAGGGTCCCTGGCTCAGTGGCAGAGCCTCTGCTTGGCTTGCAGAAGGTCCCAAGTTCAATCCCCAGCAGCATCTCCAGTTAAAAAGGACCAGGCAGTGGCTGATGTGAAAGACCTCTGCCTGAGACCCTGGAGAGCTGTAAAGAGGGGCTGTGGCTCAGTGGCAGAGCCTCTGCTTGGCACGCAGAAGGTCCCAGGTTCAGTCCCCGGCATCTCCAATTAAAGGGACCAGGCAGGAGGTGATAGGAAAGACCTCAGCCTGAGACCCTGGAGAGCCACTGCCAGTCTGAGTAGACAATACTGACCTCGACAGACTGAGGGCCTGGTTTCGTGCAAGGCGGCTTCATGTATTCAAGGCTGAACCTCAACACTGACTTGAAAGGACCAGTTCACAGTCTCCCAGCTGACCACACAAGGTCGCCACGGTGCGCTGCCCGCATTCATGAAGCCATGCCAGCTGGACACCCTCCCGTGGAGAGGCTGCGTGCAGTGTTCCCTCTCAGCGGAGTTAGTGCGAGCCAGCTCACGGTTTTTAAGCCTTCGGCTCACAGATTTTTGTCTTAGCTCAGGAAGGACGTGGCTCCAGAGTCAAACTAGTCTATGCAGCAGCCAAATCGCTCGCTTGCGACTTTCATGCCAGGAGCTCACAAAGTGGAATTTTTGCTCACAAGACCCCACAGCTTAGAGGGAGCACCGGTTGCGTGAGCCGCGTATGTCATCGATGACTGCGCTTCTGGAAAGGCTTGTGTTTCAGGGCCTGACCTGACATGACTGGAGCACTCCGACCCAAAATAGCTGCAACCCAAAGCCTCTCTTAACAGCTTCCCTTTGCTGAGATGACCCATGAAAACTTGTCAAGAGGGTGTCAAACCCCCTGGCTGCCGGGGGCCATCGCAAGTGCCTTGGCATTTCACTCGGGCTGGTCTCTCGGCTGCTCCCACTCTGGATCCCCTCTGCAGACTGTTCAAGTCTCCGAAGGGCCCCCCCCCCCAATACCAGAGGTTGGGGCTAGAAGCACCAGGTCTGAGCCGTTTTGCTGAAGGACGAAGAAACCGGGTTCGAGGCCGGGCACCCACAGGCAAGTGGGGCACACAAAAAGTGCAAGGGATGTACATTTTTTTGCAACAGGGGCTGAATCATAGAATCATAGAATGTTAGAGCTGGAAGGGACCTTGCAGGTCATCTAGTCCAACCCCCTGCACTCTGCAGGAGCAGAGCCGAAAGAGAGCCCGACATCCCTACAACATACCCGAAAGATGGTCGTCCAGCCTCCGCTTGAAAATGTCCAGGGAAGGAGCATCCACCACCTCCCAAGGCAGACTGTTCCACTGCTCAACCACTCTGACAGTTAGGAAGTTTCTCCTGATATTTAGCCGGTATCGACTCCCTTGTAATTTCCACCCATTAGATCTAGTCTTGCAATCCGGAGCGAGAGAGAATAGATCTGCTCCATCTGTCTACATGACAGCCCTTCAAATAGTTGAAGACTGCAATCATGTCCCATCTAAGCCTTCCCTTTCCCAGGCTAAACAGACCCAACTCTTCCAGCCTTTCCTCATAAGACTTGGATTCCAAGCCTCTCCCCATCCTGGTTCCCCTCTTCTGGACACACTCGAGCTTGTCAACATCCTTCCTAAAACGTGGTGCCCAAAACTGGACACAGGACTCCAGGTGAGGCCTGACCATAGCAGAATAGAGCGGAACTACCACCTCTCGTGATCTGGACACAGTGCTTCTGTTCATGCATCCTAACAGATGCATTTTCTAGAGCAGGGGTTCTGCGCGGCCTCCAGAAGTAGCCAGCAATGTGCATTGCACTTCTCAGAAAACACGAACGAGAAATCTGGCCCCTGCCCCGCGGAACTTACAGTCTAAAATTCAATCTCCATTCTGCTATTGTGCCATCAGCTTGGATCTGCCAGAAGATTCAGTGGAGGGATGAGATTTCCATCCATGGAGCACAACTTCCCTGTTTCCCCCCCAAAACCCACTGGGGCCCAAATTAACCCCGTGCCAAATGCTGCTCCTGGGGGACAGGGTGGTGTAGTAGTTAGAGCATCAGACTAGGATCTGGAAAACCCAGGTTCAAATCCCCCACTCCACACCGGAAGCTCGCTGGGTGACTCTGGGCCAGTCAGACCCTCTAAGCCTAACCTACCTCCCAGGGTTGTTGTGAGGATAAAATGCAGAATGGCCTAAGCCCCCTTGAGTCCCCATTGGGGAAAAGGCGGGGGGCAAATGAATTAAAATAAATTCATGGTGGGACAGTCAGAGCTCTGTAGGCAGAGAGGGAGACTGATGAAAACGGCCACACCTTCCATCTGTGGAAATCCTCTGCAAGACGTGGCCACACTGGTATACCCTGTCCCTCAACCCCACTTTCTGTCTTGTTCAGACGATCAACCTGCAAGTAGCCCTTGCTTTCCTTCACATGGAGTGCATCTCTGGTGCTTTGTGGACAGTCTCTTCAGCCACCCTTGGCAGTGAACAAAAGAACATAAGAGAAGCCAATGTTGGATCAGGCCAATGGCCCATCCAGTCCAACGCTCTGTGTCACATAGTGGCCAAAAATACCAGGTGCCATCACGAGGTCCAGCAGTGGGGCCAGGACACTAGAAGCCCTCCCACTGTTGCCCCCTCCAAGCACCAAGAATACAGAGCATCCCTTGCCCCAGACATAAGAGAAGCCAATGATGGATCAGGCCAATGGCCCGTCCAGTCCAACACTCTGTCACGCAGTGGCCAAAAATACCAGGTGCCATCAGGAGGTCCAGCAGTGGGGCCAAGACACGAGAAGCCCTCCCACTGTTGCCCCCTCCAAGCACCAAGAATACAGAGCATCCCTTGCCCCAGACATAAGAGAAGCCAATGATGGATTAGGCCAATGGCCAATCCAGTCCAACACTCAGTGTCACACAGTGACCAAAAAAACACCAGGTGCCATCAGGAGGTCCACCAGTGGGGCCAGGACACCAGAAGCCCTCCCACCCTTGCCCCCTGTCCAGCACCAAGAATACAGAGCATCCCTTGCCCCAGACATAAAAACATAAGAGAAGCCAATGATGGATCAGGCCAATGGCCCATCCAGTCCAACACTCTGTCACGCAGTGGCCAAAAATACCAGGTGCCATCAGGAGGTCCAGCAGTGGGGCCAGGACACTAGAAGCCCTCTCACTTTTGCCCCCCCCACACCCAGCACCAGGAATACAGATCATCACTTGCCCCAGAAGAACAGGAAGAAGAGGAAGAAGAGGAGGAGGAGATTGGACTTGTACCCCGCCCTTCACTTGGAGTTTCAGAGCGGCTTACAATCTCCTTTCCCTTCCCCTCCCCACAACAGACCTGTGAGGTATGCGGGGCTTAGAGAGCTCTGAGAGAACTGCCCTTTCAAGGACAGCTCTTGTCAGAACTATGGCTTGCCCAAGGTCATCCGGCAGCTGCAAGTGGAGGAGTGGGGGAATCAAACCCGGTTCTCCCAGATTAGAGTCCGTGCACTTAACCACGACACCAAACCGGCTCTCAGGGCAATCTGTGTTTAAATTGTTGTGCATAAATTGTTGTTCTTAACTGTTTTTAAACCGACTATTGACATATCTATATTTATGATGCTGAACAGCTTTGTGATTGACCCTGAGCCCCCTTGAGGGGAGGGCGGAATACAATTTCAGCAGATAAATAACTAAATAAAGTCTGCTCTGTTTGAATACATCCGGCATTCTGTACAAGGAACGGGGAGTGCCCCACACAAAGAAATCCTGCAAGTTCGGTCCACCTGCATATCCTGGCCTTTTCTTCGGCTTCTCCTAGGACCTCTTCTATAAGTCCTCGCCCGGTTCTGCTCCGGCCCTCCAGAGTTACAGCGATAGTTTGTACCGGCTCCACAACTCAGACCATCCAGGCCGACGAATTCCGCCCCAGTCATCAACCACGGAACACCCGCGGCTGGTTGTCACTGTCCACTTTCTGCGGTGGGCCCTGCATTAGACCTGCCGTCTGCGTAGAAAGCCGGTTCCTAGAATCCCGTCCCCCCTCTCGTGTGACCGAGGAACACAACCCCCTGGACGGCTGTGCAGACAGAGAGAGGCGGCTTTGGTCTCAGGGGCTCCCCTTCCGTTCCCTGGGAGAAAGGAGACTGCCTGCAGCTGAGAAAGTGCTAACCTTTCCCTGCTGAACACGTGCAGAGGAAAGAAATGGTGGGGACGGCACCGTCTCGGGCTTGGGGCGGAATGTTCCTTTGGGATGGCTCCCTGGTGTTTAAAACTCCCCAAGAATAGAAACCGGCAAAGCGAGCAAAGAGGGGAGGAAGCTTTCCATTGGCAAGGAGCTGTCAACGGGAAGGAACGGTCCCGGCTGGAGTCCACCCCCTGCCGTGGTCCAGTCCACGGCATCACCCCTCCTCCTCCTCCTCCTATGTGTGTGAACCAAGTCAAGGGCGGGGAACAGGCCTCGCGCCCCTGTGCCAAGACAGTCCCCTGGGGCAGGCTCCACTCTGCGTCTGGCTGTGGAAAGTGCGGTCAAGACTCAGCCAGCTTATGGCGACCCCAGAGGGGTTTCCAGGTAAGAGACGTTCAGAGCTGGTTTGCCCACTGCCTGTCTCTGAGTTGCGACTTTGGGCTCGGTGGTCTCCCATCCAATTACTAGCTGGGGTCAGCCCTGCTTAGTTTCCGGGATCTGATGAAACCGGACTCGCCTGGGCTCTTTTCTAGTGCTGCAGATGGACTAACACGGCTACCCATCTCGAACTAGCATGGGCTTGTTGATTGAATAAAAGAGGGGGAAACCAGGTAAGAACATAAGAGAAGCCCAGGTTGGATCAGGCCCACAGCCCATCCAGTCCAACACTCTGTGTCACACAGTGGACAAAAATACCAGGAGCCATCAGGAGGTCCAGTAGTGGGGCCAGAACTCCAGAAGCCCTTCCACTGTTGCCCCTCCCCAAGCACCAAGAATACAGAGCCTCACTTGCCCCAGACCAAGAGTTCCTACATAAGAACATAAGAGAACCCAACATTGAATCAGGCCAATGGCCCATCCAGTCCAACACTCTGTGTCACACAGTGGCCAAAAAGACCAGGGGCCATCAGGAGGTCCACCAGTGGGGCCAGAACTCCAGAAGCCCCTTCCACTGTTGCCCCTCCCCAAGCACCAAGAATACAGAGCATCACTTGCCCCAGACCAAGAGTTCCTATCATAAGAACATAAGAGAACCCAGTGTTGGATGAGGCTAATGGCCCATCCAGTCCAACACTCTGTGTCACACAGTGGCCAAAAATACCAGGGGCCATCAGGAGGTCCAGCAGTGGGGCCAGGACACTAGAAGCCCTCCCACTGTTGCCCCCCCAAGCACCAAGAATACAGAGCCTCACTTGCCCCAAACTGAGAGTTCCTACATAAGAACATAAGAGAAGCCAACGTTGGATCAGGCCAATGGCCCATCCAGTCCAACACTCTGTGTCACACAGTGGCCAGAAATACCAGCAGGGCCGGCCCATTATTGTTAAATTTTAGACTGTCGCCTAGGGTGACAGCTCGATGAGGGTGCCATTCTGGCCAGCCTCGTCCTCTCCTTGCGCCGCACAGGAAGCCTCTCTTGCCGGCTTCTTGCTCTGTCCCTGGCAAGAGACTCCCCTCTTTGCAGCCCCCCAGACAGAAAGAGAAGGAGGTGGAGGGGACAGGTGTGGGGAACAGCCCGGGACGACGGGAAAGTGCCACTCGCCCTCTGCTGCCCTTGTGGTCTCTTTGGAGCTCTTTTTACAGCCTGGCACAGGCCCCCTCCCCTCAAGCAAGCCTGCCCCCCGCATGCATTTGCAGCTCGCCCCCTTGGCGTGCCCACTGTGGCTCCGGCACCCGCCCTGGTCCCACCCCACATGGCGGGGGGGGGCAGAATGTATCCTTGCCTCATAGGCGAAAAAACCTGGGGCCGTCACTGAATACCAGGTGCCCTCAGGAGGTCCACCAGTGGGGCCAGGACACTAGAAGCCCCTCCCACTGTTGCCCTGAGCTTCTCAGGGAAGTAGAAATGCACAGAATGAATAGACAACAGAGCCAGGTGGTCAGCCATTTTGGTCTGAAGCAGTAGAACAAATTTTGATTCCAGTGGGGCACCTTTAAGACTGACAAAGGTTGATTCAAGGTATGAGCTTTCGGCACACAGGGCTGATCTGAGCTAGAACCCAACGATTTGTTTTTGTGCTGGTCCACGGTATGCCCCAAACTCTCCTCCAACACCACGCTTCAAATGAGCCAACTTCCTTCCCATCAGCTTTCACACCCATCCAATGTTAGGATGCATGAACAGAAGCCTTGTGTCCAGATCACGGGAGGTGGTCGTTCCGCTCTATTCTGCTGATGGTCAGGCCTCACCGGGAGTCCTGTGTCCAGTTTTGGGCACCACACTTTAGGAAGGATGTCGACAAGCTCGAGCGTGTCCAGAAGAGGGTGACCAGGATGGTGAGAGGGTTGGAATCCAAGTCTTACGAGGAAAGACTGACAGAGTTGGGTGTGTTTAGCCTGGGAAAGAAAAGACTTAGAGGGGACATGATGGCAATCTTCGAGTATTTGAAGGGCTGTCATGGAAAAGATGGAGCAGATCTATTCTCTCTTGCTCCAGATTACAAGTCTAGATCTGAATGGGTGGAAATTACAAGGGAGTTGTTACCAGCTAAATATCAGGAGAAACTTCCTAGCTGTAAGAGTGGTGGAGCAGTGGAACAGCCTGCCTCGGGAGGTGGTGGATGCTCCTTCGCTGGACGTTTTCAAGTGGAGACTGGACAACCATCTTTCAGGTATGTTGTAGGGCTTTTGGAGCAGGAACTCCTTTGCATATTAGGCCACACACCCCTCCAGGAGCTTACAGTAGCCCCTGTAAGAAGAGCTCTGTAAGCTCTTGGAGGATTGGCTACATTAGGCGTGTGTGGCCTAATATGCAAAGGAGTTCCTGCTACAAAAAGAGTCCTGCATAAGCCCTACGGCCCACCTTCTGAAGTAGCCATTTTCCTCAGGGGAACTGACCTCTGCGGTCTGGAGATTGGTTGGAAGACCGCGACATCTCCAGGCCCTACCTGGAGACTGGCAACCTTAGTTGCGCTGAGGACCGACACAGCAAAACCTCCGCAACTCTCTTCCCAGAGCAACAGTGGCTATACCAGACACCTCGTCTGCATCACGGCAAGCCCCCAAAACACAGGCCAGGCAGGAGGAGGGGCCGACTCCCACCCAGGGAGTTTGCAAGGAGCTCATCCACACGTCCGGCCCCCTCCCTGCAAAATCTGGGAACTGGAGAGCCAGTTTGGTGCAGTGGTCAAGTGCGCGGACTCTAATCTGGGAGAACTGGGTTTGATTCCCCACTCCTCCACTTGCACCTGCTGATGTGACCTTGGGACAGTCACAAGCCCTGGCACAGCTGTTCTTGGAAAAGAGCCATTCCTGTCAGAGCTTTCTCAGCCCCGCCTACCTCACAGGGTGTCTGTTGTGGGGAGGGGAAGGGAAAGGAGTTTGTGAGCCGCTCTGAGACGCCTTTGGGCAGTGAAGGGCGGGGTATAAATCCAATCTCTTCTTCTTCTTCTTCTTCTTCTTCTTCTTCTTCTTCTTCTTCTTCTTCTTCTTCTTCTTCTTCTTCTTCTTCTTCTTCTTCCTCCTCCTCCTCCTCCTCCTCCTCCTCCTCCTCCTCCTCCTCCTCCTCACAGTGTGTCTGTTGTGGGGAGGGGAAGGGAAAGGAGTTTGTAAGCCACTCTGAGACGCATTTGGGCAGTGAAGGGCGGGGTATAAATCCAATCTCTTCTTCTTCTTCTTCTTCTTCTTCTTCTTCTTCTTCTTCTTCTTCTTCTTCTTCTTCTTCTTCTTCTTCTTCCTCCTCCTCTTCTTCTTCCCTCTAAGCTGAGCTAGTGTGAGCTAGCTCACAGTTTTTTAGCCTCCGGCTGACACATTTTTGTCTCAGCGCAGGAAGAAGGGCTCCAGTGCTAACTGATTTATGAAGCAGCCAAACCGCTCGCTCACACCTTTAATGCCAGGGGCTCACAAGGCAGAATCTCTGCTCATCAGACTCCACAGCTTAGAGGGGACATTTCGCCTGCCCGAGCGGCCTTTTAACCCTCCTTTGAGTTTGTCCTCTGCCCCGTTTTTAGGGTATCACTTCCAAGCGAATCAATGCACTAAGATCCGTTGACCGCCTTCTTCTCAAGTCTAGCCTTCCATAGAGAAAACAAACTTGGCGGGTAATTAATTCCCGGGCCGCACCCCCGTCTGAAGTTCCTAATGACTTCCCCACACTATTCTTCCCTCGGCTGGGGCCAAGCCCATGGCAGCATCTTCTGGAGATGCTATGGCCAACGCTATGCTGGGGATTATTAGGAAGGGGACTGAAAACAGATCAGCCAGTATCATCCTGCCCCTGTATAAATCATTGGTGCGACCTCATTTGGAATACTGTGTACAGTTCTGGTCACCACATCTCAAAAAGGATATTATAGCATTGGAAAAAGTGCAGAGAAGGGCAACGAGAATGATAAAAGGGTTGGAACACCTTCCCTATGAAGAAAGGTTAAAACGCTTGGGGCTCTTCAGCTTGGAGAAGCGACGGCTGAGAGGTGACATGATCGAGGTTTATAAGATTATGAATGGGATTGAGCAGGTTGAGAAAGAAGTCCTTTTCTCCCTTTCTCACAATACAAGAACTCAGGTGGGCACTCCATGAAATTGCTGAGCAGTCGGGTTAGAACAGATAAAAGGAAGTCCTTCTTCACCCAAAGAGTGATTAACACATGGAATTCACTGCCACAGGAGGTGGTGACAGCTACAAGCATGGACAGTTTCAAGAGGGAATTAGATAAGCATGTGGAGCAGAAGTCCATCAGTGGCTATTAGCCACAGGGTATAGATGGGAACTCTCAGTCTGGGGCAGGTGATGCACTCTATTCTTGGTGCTGGAGGGGGCAGCAGTGGGAGGGCTTCTGGTGTCCTGGCCCCACTGCTGGACCTCCTGATGGCACCTGGTATATTTTGGCCGCTGTGTGCCACAGAGTGTTGGACTAGATGGGCCATTGGCCTGATTCAACATGGGCTTCTCTTATGTTCTTATGGAGACCTTTTCCCGGGAGTAAGGGCCTCCTCTCTTGGGCAAGCATGCCGCTTGGACTGAAGCTGGGTTGGTTGGGGTGGCGGGTGGGGTGGCGGGTGGGGTGGCGGGTGGGGTGGCGGGTGGGGTGGCGGGTGGGGGTGTGTGTGTGCAAACCGGATCGTGAGGGTCCGAGCCAGAGACGCCTCCCTTTTCTTCCGCAACCCGCCCGCCGCGCCCCAGTCTTCACTCCAGCGGCTCCGGGGCAATAGCTGTGCGCTTATGTCCCATCCGGGGCCTCCTGTGTTCACACCCAACTAAACAGCAGGGTTTGGTGACTGGAAGCCCCACACATGTCACCTAAGGTGAAGAAAAGCGGCGCTGGCCTTAGAACGGTCAGGGAGCCACCTCATTCCTCGGCCATCCGATCCTCTCCACCTGTCGGTGCGGCTAATTTTATCGCCCCCAGCAGGATCATCCAGGCCGGCCAGCAGGTTGTCACATTAAGGGGGGGGGGAGGACACACACACGACGACTCTCCATAACTCCCAGAAGAGCCACACTGAGATTCCAGAGGAGCGCACGGGAAGGAATTCTCGTAGCTAGGAGCTGTGCCTTTAGCCTTAAAGCATATTTCACAACCATTTTTCATCCTATCGCAATCAACAGCATTGACATTACAGTCCTTCAACAGCTTTGGCACACTCTGCATGTGCCTAGGAGCAAATTTGACATGCCAGGCATAAAAACAGTCCTTGTGATCATCTGCAGGTGATCTTGTGTGGCACACTGGTCCACTAGCATTTATTTCATCATCATCAGTCGCAACAGCAATGTCTCTCAGGTAATGGAAAGTTTCACGTCTTTCAATCCTCAGTTCACAACTCCATCTTCATGCCAAATTCTACCAGGTCCCTTTTCTAAGATCAACACTGTAGCCAGTGTCTACTATTCTAATGGTACATAAGAACATAAGAACATAAGAGAAGCCAATGTTGAATCAGGCCAATGGCCCATCCAGTCCAACACTCTGTCACACAGCGGCCAAAATATACCAGGTGCCATCAGGAGGTCCAGCAGTGGGGCCAGGACACTAGAAGCCCTCCCACTGCTGCCCCCTCCAGCACCAAGAACAGAGTGCATCACCAGCCCCAGACTAAGAGTTCCCATTTACACCCTGTGGCTAATAGCCACTGATGGACTTCTGCTCCAGATGTTTATCTAATTCCCTCTTGAAACTGTCCATGCTTGTAGCTGCCACCACCTCCTGTGGCAGTGAATTCCATATGTTAATCACTCTTTGGGTGAAGAAGGACTTCCTTTTATCTGTTCTAACCCGACTGCTCTGCAATTTCATGGAGTGCCTACGAGTTATTGTATTGTGAGAAAGGGAGAAAAGGACTTCTTTCTCAACCTGCTCAATCCCATTCATAATCTTATAAACCTCAATCATGTCACCCCTCAGCCATTGTTTCTCCAAGCTAAAGAGCCCCAAGCATTTTAACCTTTCTTCGTAGGGAAGGTGTTCCAACCCTTTTATCATTCTAGTTGCCCTTCTCTGCACTTTTTCCAATGCTATAATACCCTTTTTGAGATGTGGTGACCAGAACTGTACACAGTATTCCAAATGAGGTCGCACCAATGATTTATACAGGGGCATGATATGAGGCAGTTAGTGGCCTTGGGGATGAATGCACAATCTTTGAGTATGACCTCCTCAGTTTCACCATGAATATTTGAAACATGCAACACAACAGTTCCAGTTCCTTCTAAGAACCCCCTGGGCCGTGCAGAGTGGAACGAGGGGGGAAATACCGGCTGCGAAAGACACCACTGCCCTGTCCGGGCGAGCCTCATTTCGTCAGATCTCGGAAGCTGAGCAGGGTCGGCCGTCGTTGGGACTTGGCTGGGAGAGCACCGAGGAAGTCCGGGGTTGCTACATCGAGGCAGGTCATGGCCATCCACCTCTGCACGTCTCTGGCCTTGACCTGATGGCCAAGGCTAGCCCGATTGCAACAGATCTCGGAAGCTGAGCAGGGTCGGCCCTGGTTAGTACTTGGACGGGAGACCACCAAGGAAGTCCGGTGTTGCTACGCAGAGGCAGGCCATGGCCATCCACCTCTTAACGTCTCTGGCCTTGGACTAATGGCCCAGGCTAGCCCGGGAACCAGCTGTGTGGCTTGAAACACAGCCAGTCTTGCCCAGATGGAGGTCACCCACCATGAGGGCCCTTCTCTGATTCTTAGGATGCGTTAACAGAAGCATTGTGTCCAGATCACGGGAGGTGGTAGTTCCACTCATCTTTTGGGTATGTTGTAGGTATGTAGGGCTATCTTTTGGCTATGCTCCTGCAGAGTGCAGGGGGTTGGATTAGGACACTAGAAGCCCCCCATTGTTGCCCCCCCAGCACCAAGAATACAGAGCCTCACTTGCCCCAGACTGAAAGTTCCTATGTAAGAACATCAGAGAAGCCAATGTTGGATCAGGCCAATGGCCCATCCAGTCCAACACTCTGTGTCACACAGGGGCCAAAATATACCAGGGGCCATCAGGAGGTCCAGCAGTGGGGCCAGGACACTAGAAGCCCTCCCACTGTTGCCCCCCCAGCACCAAGAATACAGAGCCTCACTTGCCCCAGACTGGAAGTTCCTATGTAAGAACATCAGAGAAGCCAATGTTGGATCAGGCCAATGGCCCATCCAGTCCAACACTCTGTGTCACACAGCAGCCAAAATATACCAGGGGCCATCAGGAGGTCCAGCAGTGGGGCCAGGACACTAGAAGCCCTCCCACTGTTGACCCCCCCCAAGAACCAAGAACACAGAGCAGCCCCTGCCCCGGACCGAGAGTTCCTATCTATGATCGCAGATAGCAGACGGATGTGGGGGAGCTAATCTGTGCCAGGAGGACTATCCAATCCCCTCCTTTTGGGGGCACTTCAGGTCCTGCCATTGTCCTGGAGCAGGTGGACAACTTCGAGATGCCCGGCTTTATTTTCTGCCACAGAGAACTCTAGCTTCCAATGCAAAAAAATTGGGGGGGGAGAGAATGGGGGGGAACCCTCTTAAACTATTGTTTTCTGTTGCCCCAGACGGTCGGACCAGAACCTTTGGGCAGTGAAGGGCGGGGTATAAATCCAATCTTCTTCTTCTTGTGAGGCTGGGGGAATTTTATTTATTCATTTGGAAAATTTTATACACATCCTCTCTCTAGAGAGCTGCTCCGGGCAGCTTTATCTGTTTCTTGACAACATCTTTACCCTGCCCTTCTGCGAAGGAGCTTAGGACGGCACGCATGGTTCTTCCTTCCTCTACTTCATCCTTACAACAACCCTGTGAAGCAGATTAGGCGGAGAGAAGGTGAACGGCCCCAGGTCACCCAGTGATCACAGCAAGGGTTCGAACCTGGGTCTCTCCAGATCAGGGGTGGCCAAATCTGCTTAACATAAGAGCCACATAGAATAAACATCAGATGTTTGAGAGCCACAAGACACGAACACACATGTTTTTATTGGAAAATATATGAAGTTGCATATTAAATTAGAGAGACAAATGCCTTCTCCGAGCCAAGGCAGTCTGCCGGTGTGATGGGGCTTGGAGAACTCATTTAACTTTAGATGGGGGGGGAGAAAAACAGAAAGGTGGAAAGAGAGAAAGAGAGAAAGAGAGAGAGAGAGAGAGAGAGAGAGAGAGAGAGAAAGAAAGAAAGAAAGAAAGAAAGAAAGAAAGAAAGAAAGAAAGAAAGAAAGAAAGAAAGAAAGAAAGAAAGAAAGAAAGAAAGAAAGAAAGAAAGAAAGAGAGAGAGAGAGAGAGAGAGAGAGAGAGAGAGAGAGAGAGAGAGAGAGAGAGGAAGGAAGGAAGGAAGGAAGGAAAGAAAGAGAGAGAGAGAGAGAGAGAGAGAGAGAGAGAGAGAGAAACAATGAGAGAGAGAGAGAGAGAGAGAGGAAGGAAGGAAGGAAGGAAGGAAGGAAGGAAGGAAGGAAGGAAAGGAGAGAGAGAGAAAGAAAAGGAGAGAGATAGAGAGAGAGAGAGAGAGAGAGAGAGAAAGAAAGACAATAGACGGGGGGAGATGTAGAAAGAAAACTAACTTTAAATGTGTCCTCCAAGCCCCCCACACTGGCTGGCTTGGCTTGGAGAAGGGATTTAAAGAGACAAACGCCTCCTCCAAGCCGGCCAGCCAATGGGGGGGGCAGCTTTGAGAATGCATTTAAAGTTTGAGTTGCTTTCTTTCTCTGCTTCCCCCCTCCTCAAGCCTACCCAGGGAGGGGAACGCTGGCTGGGGAAGGGAAAACCGATCGGGGAGGCATGCCTCCCCTTCGCTTCCCCAGCTGCCCTGCCGGGAGCCACACAATATGTGTGAAAGTTAGAGCCACAGTTTGGCCACCCCTGCTCCAGATCTTAGTCCGACCCTCCATTCACTACCTACTTAGGCTGGCTCTGCCCTTGAAGCACAGCACCGTCATACGGTGGGCCCCCAGTGGTATCCTGTCGCCAAAGGGCAGTAGCTTGCCTCAAACTAGGGTGTCTCCTGCATTGGAAGGGGCAAAACGGCACGCGGGATACATCCCTCTCCCACAAAGGAGAGGCTCGGCAGGGGCCACTGTCTAATTGCAGGCTGCTCTCAGAACTCGCCTGCTGCTATTTGGGTTCCTGCGGATCTTCGACGGGAGTTAATAACACAAACAGTACATGACAACCAGTTATTATATCTATCAGAGAAGCCGTTGGGCCGACGAGGCCGTTGCCGGTGAGGAGATAATCACGGGCTATTATCAACAAGGAGGATTTTCTCCGCTTGCTTCCTTTGGTTTGCTTTTTTTCCCTCTTTTTTATCAAACTCGCCCGAGCTATTAAACGGTTCCCATTTGTACCGATAAGCAACATTTACAGCATAAGTGTCTGAAAGTCACAGAAGACGCAGCGGTTATATTAAGGAAGCAGTGGGAGCCCTCATTAGATCATTACGGCAGAGGGCAAATAAGAGGTATCTTGGCGGAAATCTTTGGAGGTTGGAGTCAAAGAGGCAGGGGCCGGTCGCGGGAGGCATCCAGTGATGTTTCGGACTCTCTTATGGCTCGATCAGCCTTTTGAAATTAAAAGCTCCCGTTTCTAATGCTGGGCTTTATCACAGTCACTTTGGCGGCAGCTTGCTCCGGCTCGCTCCGGCACAGTTCCGGATCAAGGCGGGAAGAGGAATCAAAGGGAAACGCGGTGCGAGTGGTGAAAAGCGGGGCATCGCCATCTTCTGCCTTTCGAGAGCCAGTTTGGTGTAGCGGTTAAGTGCACGGACTCTGATCTAGGAGAACCGGTTTGATTCCCCCACTCCTCCACTCGCAGCTGCTGGATGATCTTGGGCAAGCCATATTTCTGACAAGGGCTGTTCTCTCAAGGGCTGTTTCTGTCAGAGCTCTCTCAGCCCCACCTCCCTCACAGAGTGTCTGTTGTGGGGAGGGGAAGGGAAAGGAGTTTGTAAGACG